>JAOBSW010000496.1:0-240223 GCA_026214975.1 Gentiana macrophylla
CTTATCTTAGTAGGTATAGCTCAAACTCGTTGCTGCTCGTCTGTTTTTAATTAGCGTATGATTAGGAAATACCAATATAGGGCTCTAGGTCGGCTCATGAATTGATCTTCGGGACTTTCGGTGAGATCTAGATACAATTACGTATTAAATTGCATGCACACTAGTTATCGTAAATCGTAGATTAACATGATACCTAAAAGCTAGTGTTAATGGGACAGCGATGCGATCGCAGGAAATGCACTTTTGAACAAAGGAATTTTGCTAAGTGAGGAATCCCAGTTAATATCGGCATCCACTAGTTTTGTAGCGTCGCGAGTCATATGAGATGGAGGCGGAAGCGAGAAATCACGTGATGTAGCATAGTGATCTAGATGGCCTACCGGGCTAGATCTAGTTTGGGGATGACTCCATAGCCAATATATAAAAGAATGCGAATCGGGTTAATAATTGTCGAGTCTAAGCTTAATTATATAGAATCTACATATCAAGCGATAACTTAATAATTGGGGAGGTTAATTCGTTGTTTTATGTGTTGTGTCGAGTCAGTGTCCTTTATCTTTCTTGTCTTTCGTTGGTAAGTGGACAGCTTTTATGTCCTTGACATGAATGATTAATTGTTTATATATAAATGATCCACAATTGGTTCACTGTAGGATCGACCTTGATTATTATATAGCTATACTACGATGGACTGAGTCCTCTTGCTAGTATTGGTTTATGGTGGTCAAGTATTTTAATTTCACTTGATCTCGTCATCAAGTTTTTGGCGCCGTTCCGGGGAACCAGCAGATCAATTTATATATAAATAATTTTTATTCATGTAGAGTTTTAGGTTTTAAGTCTGTTTTTATGTTTTGAGTCCCTACAGTTTATGCGCTCTGTGTAAAAATTCTAGAATGTCTGGAAGCAGTGGCCAGCTCCAGCGAGGCGCCCTCATTGCCAATGAGCACAGTTTGTATTACAGGATTTCGCGTGTCTGTTTAACTCCGTATGTTTAATCCGTAGAGTGACGATAGCGACAGGAAACCATGTTAAAATCGGTCTCTGATTCGTTTTGTTTTCTTACATTTTGCGAAAGCAGGGAAGCAATAATCTGAGTCAATAATTTTCACGAGCGCTAAGAAAATAACCCGACCCAACATGTGGAGCCTACAGATCTCGATGGGAAAAGTGATGGAGGCAACACCTTTAAAGCACCGTGATGGCTCAGGAAAATAAATATTAAAAGGTTTGAATTATTCGTGGTACAATGTTGAAGGCAAAAGTACTACCCTTTACCTTATGATTTACTATCTTTTGGTCTTTTGAACATAAGTCGGCCTATATATGAACACAGTATGAATCTTAGCCGGAGTTGGTTTGTAAGATAAATTTTATTAGTGTGGAAGGTTACGCCCCAAATCTGTCTCATCTAGAGAGGTGTGAGGGAAACATGTAGTAGTTGAAGGAAAGCGGTGAATAAAGAGTCCTAAATGGATTCTGTCAAAAAATCTCATTGTCTATGCATGAGATTAGCCTCTACTGAGCCATGGGAACAGCTTGAGTTTGTGTAGTTTTAAAATTTTCAATCTAAAAAAAAGGCGTTGAGTTTTGAGAGAGCATAATGAAGCGGCATTATAGAGGATATGATTATAATGGGTCCACTAGGACTAAATCTGCGTAAAATTCACTAATTCTAAAGCGTTAGCCAAGGTAAGAGCTTTGTATAAATGGTATGGATAAATGTCGTTTCTAGGTCTCACAGCCAAGGGAAGGATATTAATCCATAAGCGACGAGCCTACCTCGTATAGTGCTCAAGGGTCAATATCTGGCGATCAAGAAGGATAACTAACAAGGATACTTTTTGGAAAGTCAGTGAGGACTTTAAACTCAGAACTACTTCTTTAAAACCCTTAGGATATCTTTTTAGGTTTTGTTTTCTTTGAGTCAAATAAAATGCGTGACATATGTTGAGGTTTTATTTTGCCGTGTTCCGATGGCCGTTAGGCTAAGGATGTGCAAAACTTTTTACTCAATATAGGCCACGTGAAATGAGTTCAGTAGGGAAATTAGAAATTGCTAAAGAAAGAATTTAGCAATCAACAATAAGATGGAAGCATTAAGAGAGCTTGAGAATTCTTGAATATATATGAGAGAATGATTGGTGTGAATAAGAACAATTTTGGTCAACTTCCAAAACTTTTAGAATGGCGATCGGTGAAAATCCAAAGTTGTGTGAAATTCATTCTACAACTACCCTTATCCTTTCCTTTACACCTTTTCACCCTTGACCTTTTCTATTCTCTCACCAATCTGCACCCACAGTTCACATTTCTAACCATTCTTTCATCCTCTCTTTCTTTCCATCTATTTCACTCTCCACCTAACTTGATCCATAACCAATACCCACCCAACACACAATTTCTTACCCACCCTTTATCTTTTCTTACCATCATTCAATTTCTTTCTACAAGCCCAACACACTCTAAACCTCCATTTTGTTTACAAAATACCTTTGTATTCTTGGAATTTGAATATTGCTAAGTTTTATTGATTATCTTTTATCATTTTGGTTTCATAATCTAGGTGGGGGTAAGTGTAGCTCTGCACCTAGCTAGATTTTAAAAGTTTTAGTTCGATCAAAATACAAATTATCTTTCTACGGAAGTTTTACATTTCACACTTTACGCTATTCGGTCAAGATGATGAGTTACATTCTAAAATATCACACCGATCTGCCTTGTTGATAGCGGTTATGACTTTACGTGATACATTGGGTTATTAGTAATTTCAAGGAGAAGCTACATCTCACTAGGTTGTTGATATCCAATGAAAGCGTGAAACATCTGCGCTAAGTATTTGATTTTATTCTTTAGCGATAGGTCACATTCATTACATTATACCTTACCAAGTTTCTCTCTTTTGCGTTGGATTAAATACCGTATCAATCAGTAAACCTCGTGTTCTCCACACGGGGGTAATGCTTTTGATCTTTGTCTTCTCCACCGGTTTTAAGAATATTTAAGCGGTGGAGGATATCGATGAAGACTACCATCTTTAGTTGATTGTTTATTTTTTTCTTTCTATTTTGTATATTTCCTTTTGAGTCTATGTATTTTTTTAGAATTAGGTATGCGAACAAGTCGTTTTAACTCTTTGGTTTTCCTTGTCATTGGTTGTATGGAATAAAGTGGCTTAATTTGTTTTGGATATTTTATATCTAATTCTTGCCACATTATTTTATATCTTCCAACGACATGTTATTAACGGTTTAGTGGAGTTTTACTGTTTGGTTTCTTAAGCAGGTTTTCACTTGCTTCTCCACGTCGTGCTTAGATTACTCCGATGTTGCATCTACTTGAGCCGTTTCGAGGCTAAGTCTTTTCTTAAATTCTCATTTTTATTTGTCATTGGGGACAATGACATGTTTAAGTGGGGGGGTAGGAGACTTAGCTATGATATACTATAATTGAGAATTGAATGAAACGGTGAAAAATTGAAAAACAAATTGAATAAATACCATATTATTTATCTCGTACCCTTAGAATTGTTAGTTCTAGCTAAAATTGATAGGAAAGGAACCAAGTTGCATGAGTCGTGATCATTTTATACTTATGTGAATGTAAATTTAAGGATATTCATGCCGATTGTTGCAAGTAGTTATTTATTATTCGATTACTCAATCTTTGAATCGAGTTTTACCGTGCAAATTATAATAAGCGAAAATTATGTGTACATTGCGTAGATGATTGGTTATGTAGACTTAGTGTCGATATTTATCTGTGATGTATTCTATCTTATGGCCATCAAAGCGAGTAATAAGCGAGAATAATCGTGTATTGACAAGCGTTAAACCTTTGGGCTTGTAGTAACATTACCAAAGTAGCCTGTGCTTGTGGTAATATTCATGTTATTGACCAATCCGTGAAAGGGATTCTTGCAATGCATAATTTACTTTTAAAGCAAGTTTCTTTCTTGAGATGTGTTAATGCTTGAAAATATGAAAGGTGAGGAAAATTCAAATTTTAAGAGGCTTGAGTATTTTTCTCGGTCTCTAAGTCCAAAAACCTTATGGATGGCGCTCTTGCTTATTGCACCATGTCTTTACCCATTGCGAGGCTTAAGAAGTGGGAATCTTGATGTTGGTAGGTTGAGATTGCGAAGTTAGCATAAACTTTAATCTTGCCACGAATAGATAAAATCTAAATACACATGCACACATCACTTCGATTCATAGTGAGTAGTGAATAATGGATACCTTATGAGCATAGATGGTATGGGTTGACTCGAGTTTCTTGTGTAAAGTATGATTTGACCATGGGAAATGTTGACTTGGGAAATGACTTATTGATGCTTTGTTGGGACGAGCAAAGTCTAAGTGGGAAGTAGTTGATGCGGTCAAATTATACCCGTAAAGTCATCAACGTTGACCTTAAATCGAGATTAATAATATATATTTTATATTAAATCACATGTTTATATTTATTATTTAATGTTATGTGATTTATAAGATATAATTTGGTATTTATCCATTTTATTATATATTTTGGTATTTATCCGTTTTATTATTTTAATATTTACTTTGGGATAAATATCTATTTTATAGATTGAGATAAATTTGGAGGATAAATACAAATGGAAGAATTAAATCTCAAGATAAATCAAGGAAATTCAAGATAGAGATCGGATAAGCACGAAAGAGGAGTAAGGCATGACAAGAGCAAGCGAGCCAATCGAAGCTTGGGGAAATAAATCGGCGACCTATCACATATTTGGGCGCATTTTGCCTTTCGGAAGATCGGCGGGAGTTATCTCTTATTTGTTTTGATATTTTGAAGTATATCTCTTAATTAGCTTGAACCCCAATAAATAAAAGCATGTTATACACGCCATATACACTCTACACGACCATATACACTTCTCGGTTTATAATAAAATTCTTAGTTTTTCTTAAAGCGACTTTTATGCAAGATTACGCAATAATGTAAGTTCTTGTATTTATTTGTTCTTAGTTCTTTGTAATTAAGTCCCCAATTATTGTTTATTGTTTGAGGTTGTTCATTATTCACCGAACAATGTAGATCTAAGGATACGATATGAGGCGGTGGGGATTCTTGTCTATAAGGATCAAGCGCCCGAGATCTGTTATCACAGTGACCTATAGATGACTTTGGTATGATCGACAACCGTGTTTTTAGTAGATCTATACAATTGCTTTATGAGTCTCTATTTTATCCGTTACATTATGTAGAAGCGCTAAGATTTAGGTTTTCGCCACGTCAATCTAGCCACGTCTTTATGGTGTGATTGTCCACCTAAATTTCTTATCTTAGTAGGTATGGCTCACTACGACTCGTTGCTCGTCCGTTTTAATTAGTGTATGATTAGGAAATGCCAATAAAGGCCTCTAGGTCGGCTCATGAATTGATCTTCGGGACTTTTCGTGAGATCTAGATACATTACGTATTCGGGAATTGCATGCACTAGTTATCGTAAATCTTATATTAACATGATACCAAAAGTTAGTGTTAATGGGACGAGAGGTGATGCGATCGCTTAGGAAATGCGCTGAACAAAGGAATGTTGCCTAAGTGAGGAATCTGAGTTAATATCGGCATCCACTAGTTTTGTAGCGTCCGAGTCATATGAGATGGAGGCCGAAAAATCGAAGTCAAGTGATGTAGCATAGTGATCTAGATGGCCTACCCAGAGCTAGATCTAGTTTGGGGATGACTCCGTAGCCAATATATAAAAGAGATACGAATCGGGTTAATAGTTGTCGAGTCTAAGCTTAATTATATAGAATCTCACAGATCAAGCGATAACTTAATAATTGGGAGGTTAATTCGTTGTTTATGTGTTGTGTCGAAGTCGTGTCCTTTATCTTTCTTGTCTTTCGTTGGTCGTAGACGCCTTTGTGTCCTTGACATGAATGATTAATTGTTTATATATAAATGATCCATAATTGGTTCCATGTGAGATCGACCTTGATTATTTATAGCTATACTACGATGGACTAGTCCTCTTGCTAGTATTGGTTTATGGTGGTCAAGTATTTTAATTTCACTTGATCTCGTCATCAAATTATCTCTTTCAAGCTGTGCCCAATTTATCTTCAGTGATTAAAGGCTCAAATTAAAAGGAAATGGATCTTGCAATTCGGCACCTTGCAGAACTTGCGAGAAAGGTGAATTTTGGGAAAGGATATCGTATGGGATTCCTCCGACATCTGTTCAATCAAATGAAAGTGAGACCCATGTACATGAGCATCCATGGCACAAGGCCAAGGTAATGTATACATATGTAAAGGCCTCCCGAAACCACAGCCATCAGTTGGGCCTTAAAAGGAAAGAGCACAGCGGCGAGATATGGAGTTGCAAGGAGAACCAGATCCCAAAAATCACAAGACCAACATGGCCAACAAGGAGGTATACCCGGCAACAAGGATACCGCCTTCTTGTAATCGGTGATGATATAGACTTTGCGAGGAGGAGAAATAAGATGAAGTCACTTATTTGGAAGAAGGTGAAGAAGGATACCATCTTACATCATCGATTGATGTTGAAGAAGAGATATGCGAGGATAAAGGCCATTTGAAAGAAAAGCGAAGGAGATCATCTATAGATGATCAAGAACAAATATACCTATCGATGATGACTGACAATCCGAAGTAATTCTCAGGAGCATCAATAAATTTGACATACTGGCCGAGTGAGCGGTGATAAAGCTCACTCTGCTTTGAACATATCAACACCCAAGCTTGATGATCAAGGGAACACCGAAGCGGTGAGTCTCGGCCTGAGAGGAGGATAGGCAGTCCTCACAAGGACTAGGACATGCAAGTGTTTTTCAACAATCTCTCTCGATAATAAGATTCTTGAAGAAGAAAAAGAAGAAGAAGAAGAAAAAAGGAAGAAGGCGGGGGTGTGCATTTGCCCAGCGGAAGATCTGAGAAGATAAGGCTAATGCATACACACGTGAGAGGAAGATCGAGATAGACTCTTTAGTCTAGATACTCAACCACGATAGTGGACATGGAAGGTAGTACATTAGTAGGAAAAATCTCATGACCGCCTTAGGAGTGATGCAACCTCCTGAAATCACAAAATTGAAGCCCTCATCAATCATGTTCAAGATAAGGTGAGGAGAGACAAGGCAACTTACTTTGCAACCTCTGATTATCTCATTCCCTATCATGTCCAAACTAATCTTGAGTTTCTAGTGACAAATTGATGGAAATCTCAAACCACCGGTGGATACTTTGAATGCTCATACTAAAGCCAAATCCAACATCTGGATGAGATTATGGAATACTCTGGACACCCGACTCAACACCCTACTCAATATCCTTTGGAGCAACAAACAAAATTCTAGAGGAAAGGTTTGGTCCTCTCCCGGAAATGAGGCGACCAACAAAATTATAGAGGAAAGATTTGGTGATGCCAAAAGGGGAAGGAAGTAGCAAGCTGAAAGCTCGAGTGGAAAGAAGGAAAGCCCAACAAACAAGGGCAAGAGCATCAAAGGTAAGGGCATCGAGGTTTGAAGAAAGAAAAGTAGCCCTTTAATGAATCATGTTGAATTAATTCTATGCCTTTGATTTATTTTGAAAAAAGATGCAATATCTTATTTCCTTTAAATGGATGAATAAAATTGTTGAGTTTTATTCTAGTTTTATGTTGAAACTCTGCATACTTATGTTCGAGGCTTATGAGGGTTTGGCATCATCAAAAAGGGAAATTGTTAGAAACATTTTATTATGTTTTGATGATGGCCATACTAATTTTATATAGCAAGCACTGAAATAAGTTAGAAATCTCTGTATAATTCTTTACTTAAAGTCGACATGTTGTATAAGTTGAGTCGGACAAGTATTGTACTAGTTGGAAGGATGGCGAAGTAAAATAGAAATCCGGCGAGTGAAGCCCGACCATGTACCGTGAGACATGAAGATATATAGTCGACTTATAACTTGGGAAGTCTATGATGACCTAGATAAGTCTAAGTGATGAAACTCATTGATAAATATGGTGTACACTAATCTCACCCAAATTAAGAATCGGTAAAAGTACAAGGACTCTTGTAAACTCAAAGAAATCAAGGAAATCTATGAACCGGAAAAGTGAGGCGACTATCGGTGAGTAAAGACAAAGCGGTGAAGGAAGATCTAAACAGAAAAGTCAGAAGGATCACTTAACCGTTCAAGGAACGGCCAAGTAAACTTTACTTGATCAGATTTTGAAGAATGAAGAAGATTTCGGAGGATCAAGCATTAAATGCACAATCAATTGAGGATCAATCAATGGCCGGATTTTATGATATACGTTTGAAGAAAATCCGATCTTGAAATCAAGGAGAATATAAATGAGGGCATTAAGAATTAAATCAAGGATTATTCCCACATTAAATAGCCAGCAGATGAAATTCAAATCAAGGATTATCAAGGCTATAAATAGAAGGCATTGACAGCCAGAAAAGAAGAATAAGAATAACAATTGAATCTGAGAAGAAACAAGCAGACACTCTGTCAATTTGAAAAGCACTCTATCTGTACTTAAAAGAAACATCTAGAGGTCAACTCAGAAATCAAAGCAAATTCCACATCAAGCACTGACATTGATCACAAGTCTGTGAATCATATCCACATCAACTGAAGCAATTGAATCAGAGGAATCTGAGAAGGAGTTGCAACCTTTGTGATAGCTCTCTTTGAAGATTTGTTCTCAAGGAGTAGTGATAGAGATTGAGTCACTGAAGCTTTTGTAGCGAGGGGTGATAGTCTTGTAGATTGTGAAGCTTGTGTAGTCAAGGACAATCGACTATTTATATCTGTGAAAACAATAGTGAATTCCTCCAATCATCACAGGAGGAAGAGTGGATTATGGGATTACACCACCCTGAACCATTATAAACCTTTGTGTGTATTTACTTTCAGCAATTTACTTTACCGTACTTCATTTCATTCCATACTATATCTGTGATTGCATAATCTACTTGGAACCAACATTCAAAGAAGGGACTTATCCATTTGCCCAAAAGCTTTTAAATATAAGAAAAGTTTTGAAACTCCATTATAGTCATTCACCCCCTCCCTCCCTCTAACTATAATTTTAACCTTCTCTGGGACCAACAAGTGGTATCAAAGTAGTGTTCTAGTATCGAGAACATGTTCAAATCGATTTTTGGTAACAAGGAGATCACTTATTTTCAAAGTCGACAATAAGCGCGGCACCATTGGGTTGTCCCATTCATATCATGGCCTCGTCTCTTGCTTTGTTTGCTTAATAGCGTGGCACGAAGTCCGTCCGCTTGAGCACGGCCTCACCTTAAGCTTTGCCCGGCCGTGGCGCGGCACCTGGGTAAATGCGGCTTCATAGCGCCCCTCATAATGAGTCGTTTCACGATATACCCTCTGCCTAAGACCATCCGCTTCATAGCATGGCACTTAATCCCGACGCTCCCAAGCTTGGCACTCAGATGGCGCTTATGAGCCATCGCCCGATCTGACATGCGCTCCATAGCAAGTCGTCTTAGTAAAGGTATATCATGCCACCGACAACTTTACTCCATGCCTTCAATTTTGGCACAAATGAACAAGGCAATGAGTGAGAGCCATTGATACTACAAACCCATAAAAGAACACGTGAATCAACAATTGGGCTATCGGAAGCCCATACCGGATAGGGTCCATGGCCAAATGAATATGCACCGGCGTAAGGCGGATAGAGTCAGAATTAGCATATAAGCCTTCGACCCACCACATACCAGGCCGAAGCGAAGCATGCGGGGGCGGCCGGCCCGCCCCTCAAATCACAAGTCGCATTTTGGACCAAGCCCCTTTGTTAAAGCAGGATAGGAAATCGGATGCAAGGTAGATAAAATAAGAGATGCAATCTAGCGGTAATAATCAATAGAAATAACAAAAACAAGAAGAACACGAGATTTAACGTGGTTTCGGCTTTGTGCCGACTACTCCAAAGGCACGAGAAAATAGATATTTTATTATACCTTTGAATTTAAGGCGGATTACACCCACACACATTGATTACGGCGGTTGGTATTTATAGGCACAATTCATTAATCCTTACCCGTCAAAGGTTTTTGTCGGAATAGTCATAAATGCTCTCGAGGCGTGGTGAGCATCGAGAAGACATCACGGACTTGTAACCATGCGGCTCGGATGTAGGCGAGTTGTATCAATTACCTCGACATACCTCGGTAAATTTGGTGACACCAGAATAATCTCAGCTTATCTTCCCAGCTAACTTTCACAGACTTGAATACTCTTCATTCAACTGACCATCACTAAGCTGCCTTCACATATTAGTTCTACCAGATGTAGCGTTTAAGGCCCTGTTTGTATTGAATAATTTGGAGGGAGAAGAAATGATATGATTTGGATGGATTTAAATTTTGGTGTTTGGATTGTTTTAGTTTGATAGAAAGGAAAGGAGAGTAAGGGAGAAAGAGGGATATGGTTCTTTACGAATGGGGTGGTCTCGTTTCCTTCCAAAATAGGTGAGAAACGGAAGGAAACCATTCATTTTTGTTATAAATGTATTTACAATCTCTATATCATTTTCCTTTCTATATGGTTCTATCCAAACACTCGAATAGACTTCATAATTCCTCATTTCCCTCTTTTTACTGCTACTATCATTTCTTTTCTTGTCTATATAATTCCTTCAATCCAAATGGGGCCTAAGTCACTTTCTTTGACAAATCTCCACCTTGACTTGTACTCTCGTTTCACAGTCAACCAAGTTGCATAAGCAGATGTAATTGTACGGATGCATTCATTAATGTCATATGTACTTGTACCAAATTACTCACGAGAATTCACTCGAGTTGACTTTTGCCTCAATTTGAGCTTCAAGATTTCTAGATTATAAGCTTTGAATATTGACAAGTCAGACACAAGTGAAACTTGCTCTGCTTGAATTAGTTTAGTAAACATACCATGTAGAAAATTTGTCTTCACATCTAACGGCTCAAGTTTAAGATCTGTTGTGCCACCATTGATAGTAACACTACGATTGAGGTATGTCGGACTACTGGTGAGAATATCTCATCAAAGTCCACCCCTTCTTCCTCTTGAACCCTCACAGCAACTTGATCGTGCCTTATACTTGACCCATTCTGCCTCAGTCATTCCTTCATTCTTCTTGAAGATCCATTTGCAAGTAACAACTCTCTATCATTTGGATGCTTAACTAGATTCCAAGTTTGATTCTTGATAATAACTCAATTCATCTCTGTAATGACAAGCCATTGAGATGCTTGAGGAAAATGTCACTACTTCCCTGGAAGTAGAAGGTTCAAAACCATCCACTTCTTCTACAACTTGAAGTGTATATCCAACCATATCATCAAAACCATACCTCTTGAGAGGTACCCCAACATTGGTTCTTCTTGCTCTGCTGACAGCTATACTCTGCTGGCCAATATTCCCTGTTTGATGCTCAGCTGGCCATTGTTCAGCTGACTAGCTTGGATCAGACTCTGGTTCAGCAACCAAATCAGATGAGTGCTGACATGGATCAATTTATTATTGCATCTCGGTGACTCACTTGAAGCTCACTGTTTCCGGCATTTTCAGATTCTTTGGTTTCAAATTCTGGTTGATTATGACCCTTTTCTCTGTTGATAACCAAATTCTATAATCTTTCACCCCATCTCCATACCCTACAAACACTCTCTTATTGGCCCTTGTTTCCAGCTTCCCTTCACTCACATGATAGTAAATTGTGCTTCCAAAAACCCTTAGGCCGAGTAGTCAGCAGGCATTCCCGACCACATCTCAAATGGTGTCTTGAGATTGATCCATGTGTGAGGACTCTATTGATTAAGTTCTATGATGTACTTTGACCTCTTGCCCAAAAACCCTTGATAAACCAACTTTAGAGAGCATAAATCTTGCCTCTCCTGAAGAGTTTGATTCATTCTATCAGCTACACCATTCTGCTGAGGTGTATTCCTGACTATGTGATGTCTGGCAATACCCTCATCCTTACAGAATGTATCAAACTCAGACAAGCAGAATTCCAGACCATTATACGTTTGAAGCCTCTTGATTTTCTTGCCTGTCTAATTTTTGCTAGTAGATAGATATATATGTAATAGGGTGTGCTCTAAAAACAATTATTGCTTGTCATTAAGGGCAAGTGGGAGATTGTTATGTGTAGTTCTCGAAAGACAATTTATGTAATTGTTTTTATTTAATAAATGATAGATTTTATTTCATCTTATTATTTGGTTTGTGCTTATATTTAATACATTGCTGAAAACACCTAGTCGTATCTTATGTAGCCATATAACTTAGTGTGTGTCACACATGAGGATTAAGTTTATGGTGATACACTTGAACTATTAGTCCATGGTGAACTTAATCAAAGTATGGGGTCTATTGATTAAACCACCATTAATGCGCTTAGAACACTTTAAGGTGTGACCGTCTTATCCGGACCGTTGATATTGGTTAACTAAGTGGGGCATTTATCTATGATGTAGTCATATAGGACTGGACCGATTTAATCTGAATTTCTCATATAATTCCGTGATTGAGAAATCTCATTAAATCACAAGATGATCATAAATGGATTAACCTTAATCTGAAGTGATTGCATACTCTACTTGTTTGAGGATAGGGTTTGATGTGTTCGTTAAGGATCGCTAAGAGGCGCGGTCGAATCACTTTCACGTTGGCACTAATGCGGAATGAGTGAAGTGTGTGTCTCACAAATATGGAATTCATTCATTCTACGAAGTAGAAAGACAATCCCTTATTTGTTAATTCTAGAAAGCGATCGATCGGCGGAGTTTGTATGGTTATGAACTAAATGATCACTAGTGGGTTAATGGTAAATAAGGATAAGATGTATTGAATTAGGTTCTGAGAAATAATCCCGCTTCATTACGGATAGTCTATGGAGGGTTTAATGCGTATGTAATAATTATATCAATGGACACTTATCGGCTCGGCGTTTTGAGAATAATTTATATCTATAATCGATAGAGTTGATTTGATTTATGGTGGCGTAGTTACGTGTAAGTGCATGCGATGAATATTTTATTAAATTTATTGTAGCAGCTTGGTTATGAGTCCATGGTCCCGGGTTGGCTCTAACTGCGAGTGTTTTCGTTTTATGGAAAGCGAGATTATGAGCAATGTGCCACGACACTTGCATTATCACATAATAGTATAACAGGCATCTGAACGGGAATTTTCAAATCCTGTATGATGTAAATCAATCATAGGAGTTCATAAACAGCATTTTCCTTAGCCCTGTACTCAGTCTCTGATGAACTTCTTTCTATAGTATTGTTAGGAACATTTTATTATGTTTTGATGATGGCCATACTAGCTGTTATAGCAAGCCTGAAATCCGGTAGAGTGAGAAGTAAAACTTGGTAGGATGGAGAAGTAAAGCAATCCGGTAGAGGGCGCTTGACCTTGTACGAGAGAGAAGCATGAAGATAAAGGTCGACTTATAACCGAGGAAATGCAGTGATTACCCTGGATAAGTCTAAGTGATGAAACTCATTGATAAATATGGTGTGCCAGATCTCACCCAAATTAAGAATCGGTGAAAGTACAAGGACTCTTGTAAACTCAAAGAAATCAAGGAAATGCAGCGTGAACGGCAAAGTGAGCGGACTATCAGTGATAAAGACAAAGCGGTGAAGGAAGATCTAAGCGAGAAAAGTCGGAAGGATCACTTAACCGTTACATCCGCTTCCATAGCGGCCTCGCGCTTAATCGGCCCAACCGTGGCGCGGCACCTGGGTAAATGCGGCCATAGCACGCCCCTCACGGTGAGTCGTTTCGCGATATACCATCTACCTAAGACTATACGCTTCATAGCATGCCACTTAATCCGGCGCTCTCAAGCTCGGCACTCGAGATAGCGCTTATGAGCCATACGCCGATACAGCAAGCCACTCCATAGCAAGTCTTCTTAGTAAAGGTATATCAAGCCACCGACAACTTTACTCCCTGCCTTCCATTTTGGCATAAATGAACAAGGAAAAGAGTAGGGGGGCCATTGATACTCAAACCCATAAAAGAACTGTGAATCAACAATTAGGCCTATACGGAAGCCCATACCGGATAGGGTCCTTGGCCCAATGAATCTGCACCGACGTAAGCCGGATAGAGGCCAAGAATTAGCATATAAGCCTTCAACCCACAACCTACCAGGCACAAAGCGAAGCATCTGGGGGCTGGCCAGCCCGCCCCTCAAATCACAAGTCCTCATTTTCGGACCAAGCCCACTGTTATAATAGGATGGGGAATCCATATGCAAGATAGATAAAAAAACAGATGCAATCTAGCAGTAATAATCAATAGAAATAACAAAAACAAGAAGAACACAGGATTTTGATCGCGTGCAAAGCACTTACTAGCAATAGGACTAGGTCTATCGCAGTAGAGTACTGGCAAATCAAGGTCGATCCCACAAAGACTCGTAAGAACATCTAATTATCAAGATTGATCTTGTCACGATAACGGTCTACGACCAACTATAATATATATAGTAGTAAAATTGGTAACAATCAACTAGCAAGATTTTGCAAGTTCAACGAAGCAAACTAGAGTTTCTAATGTATTAGTTCAATTATGAGTAATTGGTTATTCCCCCCACACATGCTGTGATCCTCTCTATTGGCGAATTTATTCATTGTTCAGCTACTGGTACAACTCACTAACCTATCTACTCCGACAATGGAAGTAGATAATCAATCACATAAGCTACCCTCCTTAATTGGTCGAAATAGCCCATACATGAAATAGAACTAGAAGCGATCGATATTGAGCCACCTAACTCATACCGATAACCCGCCTAGGCGGTTGCCGAGATTGACCCGTGCGTTCTAAGGTCCATCAAGATAATGTCTAATTAACACTTCACTAATGATCCTTCATGTTAATTTACGATAACATGCAAATAGTTGATCGAGGCTAAAAACACGTAAATTAAGTCTATCGATCAATGTAGCGGGCACCGATTATCATGAATTAGTAATTTACTAGGTATCGAGATCTAGCGATATAGACCGTCGCGGATCCGAACAAGCATAACTACTATTTCATGATATCTTCACCAACGAATCAGATCTATAACACATGGGGTAAAATAAACTAACTACTACATAATTAAACTAAATAAGCAATTAAAACATACTAGTCGAATAGAACAATGATAGACCTACATCTTGGAAAAGACAGAAAATCATACCCTCGAAGGCGGCGTAGATCTCCTTGAGATCTCTCACTGGCGGAGACTCTGTCGTCTCTCTAACCAGAACTCATAAAACTATTAAAATAAAGAACTAAGAACTTTTATTGCATAATATTTGTCTTGAAAATTGTACACTTTTGTTCTGAGGCAAAGCCTCTTATTTATAGCTATCTAAACCGACTTAAGGACATCTAGTTCGACCCCTCATCCAAGAAAATGTGTTTGGAAGATTACGGACCCTCGGTAAGTCGGCACCGCCTCCCGGGTTACCGGGGTACTTTGTCTTTTTCTTCAACCGACTTAACTTGGATGCTTACGGAATACCTAGGCCCAATCCTATCATTGATCCACTCAGATTCGTCCATCATGCTCATTGATATTTCGTATCACGAAAATCATCAAATAATGCACGAAATAATATCGAAATAGGAAAATAAGCGCCAAAGTGCAGATTTCTCGACTCACGAACCCAACATATGATATTCAACTCAAATGGTTCATATTTATAGGTGAAACCACAATTTTAGCTCATAATGGATAGAGTATTGATGCCGTAAGATAGACCATTTTAATCGTCATCAACTACCCCCACTAGCCTTACTGCGCGTCCATGGCTTGAGTATCAAGGCGGAATGTACCTCCAAGAACAATCCCCATCAACTACCACATATTCAATAAAGATTTCCGGCAGAAACATACATCAAGCCACAATCCATAAGCTCCCCATTAATCACTACTTACCACGCATCAATGTGTCGTGTGATGAATCAGTTGTGATAGTGCGTTCGTGAGAAGAATCAAGTTGTATTAACCACACAATCTTAACTTGCTTGCGCATACACTCGCTCATCTTGCTTTCAGACATGGTTACACAACATGGTACCGTAATTGGTTCGGGTGGACTCGGGGATTGAGCATCGCTCTTAAGTCCTCGTTTATTTCTTTTTATGTGAGGGTCGTGCCCTTTTTACGAGTTCGATTCCGTCACTTGCCTTTATTGCATATCTATTTTTCTTCTTTTTTTTTACGGCATATTTCCTCACTTTTTCTCTTTCTCTCACAAGTCCGTGTGTCGGTCACCTTTTCGTCATCCAAGTTGCTTTCCTCGTCTTACAACAATTTGTTTGAAGTATATGAGCAGGACAAATAATGATTCCCAGTTAAAACAATTCATCAACTAATCTTAAACACTTCTCACTCAGATTATGTGCTCAAATATTGATTGCAATGATAGAATAATAATTAATAAGTTACTACTTCATGCAACATAATATAAGCTCATTCTTTCATACTAAATTGAATATGCTATAGTTCACTTCAAATTGAACTTGGGCTCCTTTTCTACCGATTCCTTACTCGAAAATGTGCAAATAGCAAGCTAAAAACAGTGTTAAAAATTTCAAAAATATTCCCAACTTTCGACTACCCAGCTAAGGCCGCCTACCCCACTTATCATAGACATTGTCTCTAATGACTAATAATAATGAAAAGGAAAAGTACTTAGCTCTGGAAATGTTGGTTGAGCCAAAAGCGAATCTGGGGCGTAATCATTAGCTCCTAGGTCATTCCTCTTCCAAGTTGTTACCTGCTTTGTCCAAAATTCTTCCAAAAGCTGTGAGTAACATACGGAGGGCAACAAGAAAATAAGGTGGCGGTAGTCGTGCATACCGTAGGAATGCACAAAAACAGGTTAAGCCACTTTATTCTTTCATCGGCTTAAGCAAGACGTGAAAACTTTTACGAGGTTATCACATGAGAATCGTTGTTGGTCCCTTGAAAAGGCTTTGGTTAAGTTTAAAGGGGGGTGAATAAACTTAAGACTTAAAACTTTTGGAGTTAACAAACTCGGCCAACCCGACTCTTTGATACCTCGATGGTCTGGCGATACCTCGATAACTTTGTTGATACACGGTAGTCTCTTGTGAGTTGAGTTCTTGAATTTGTGCGTGAATTATATCAAAAATTAAGCCTTATTACTTGTTGTTAAATATGATACTAAGTATTAGATACTCATTAGTGTATGTGTGTGATTTCGATTTGCTAGATTGATAGGTTGATGTATATAGTAAACTAAATGAGAATATAAGTGAGAAAGTAAGTAGGCAAATTTTATAGTGGTTCAGGTGGTGTAATCTGTTAGTCCACTCTTCTCTGTGATGTTGGAGGTAATTCACTAGAGATCTTTAATGTAGTTGTTACAAAGATTCCTAAGTTGCTTGTCCTTCACCAATAACTATGGCTTCATTGAACACTTGGAATAGGTAGGATTCTTTGCTCCAAAGTCTTCCACTTGGTCCTTGAAGGGTAGGATTGCCTATTCACGGCTCCACCACAAACAACGATCTTTCACACCCACGGATGCTTTCTTTGTCTTTGTGAGTTCTTTATAAAATAAAGTTGAATCAAGTAAATGATTGATTGCGGCGACTTGATTAGGATGATATAATCGACTTGCAGTCTTCAAGTGTGTAAACTTGATGTAGCTTGAATCTGAGAATACACTTGAAGATTTTCTCTGGATCGATAGCTTTAAGCTCGATTAAGTTCGGTGGGGTGTTTTATTTCAGAATTTTTCTTATATTTTCTCTTAAAATTCATCAATCATCATCTTTTACGAGTTGGAAGTCCTCTATTTTTAGGTAGGATGGCATGTGACTTGTATTTGAAATTCAAATATAATTTGTTCCTTGTTTTTGTCCCATTTGACTTGCTTTATGTCACTATTCATAGGGGTGACCTTTATCAAGATCCTTTTTGTGATGCGATCATCCCACCTGACTTATATCCATTGGACAAAATCTTTGAATTATCCCAGCGTCCTTTTAATCTCAACCAGCGATTTTTGATAAGTCGAGAGGTTGTTATTTATCATTTTCAATGTAATCTTCCAATGTAATCTTGATTTAATCGAGGTATATTATCATCGATTTCATCGATCTGTTGTAATACCTATCGGTTCTTTGAAACGACAATTTCTTTGTGTATCAAATACAATGCAGCTGATTGCTTTTATCTAACTTTTATTTGTGAAGTTAGATTACACCTTTTTGCAAATAACTAAGTTCCAATCACCATCCAACTAAAGGAACTTAGACCTTCTAGATAAGGTATATGTAATCAGTTTAGGTCATCACAGACTTGCCTAAATTCTGATTCCATATCCTTGACTTTAATTACTAAGTTTGATCCCTTAGCCTTCATTAAGCGAGTTTGAGCCCTCATCCGCCCGGTCTTGGCGGGTTCTGATAAGTCTACTAACCTAACTACCCTACCGGCTAGACTAGTCTCTTTGAACTAAGTCGGTGACCTTTCTGATGCTTGTTTGATCAAACCTATGCAAAGATCAAACTCTAATAAACCTATACATTTGATCTAGACATCTTTTTCTTTTGCACTATAACAGATTGATCGGCACTCATCACTAAAACATAGAAATAAGTCCAACAATTTCCCCTTTTTGGTGATGATGCCACTACCCTCACTAATGACAAAGCAAAAGATTGAAAACAAAAGCAGAACAAATTCGGTGATTTTCATTATAAACATTTGTTCAAGTTATTCTGATCTAGCATCGGCAAAGATAAAACAGATAATTATGCTGATCTACTGTCTTCTTTCTCTTTCTTCTCTTGCTTTCTCAGCTTGTTCTTGATAAGCTCTTATTTCTTCTATCATCTCTCTCATCCATTCATTTTCAATCAAAGTGAAGTCAATGTAGGAGTTCACTTCCTTCCACCACTTCCATGCTTCAGGTAGGATGAGGTTGATTTGATTGACTCTGAATCCCATTCTCATGTAAAGCTCTTTAAATTCATTCAGTGAGTCCTTAGCTTTTGTGATAGGCAAACTCCTTTCACCTCTACCACTTCTTCCACCTCTTCCACCTCTGTAACTTGCCCTCAAGGCTCACAACCCTTGCTTACCAAAACTTCAATCCCAAGAATGAGTTTAAACCTTCATGAAACCCACTTGTCATGGTAAGGTTTCATACATTATAGTATTCATTCTTGTATTGTTTGAGGAGATCATCAATAAGTTGAACTCTGCAGTGCGAGTTTCACTGAATGCATTTGTTTCATTCTCCCATTTCTTCTTAGCAAAAATCCTTGCGGCCTCTTTTTTGCTCTGCTTTGTTTGGCCCTCTCCCCCTTAATGACATCATCAACAAAAGCGGGATGATGAGGCCATGAACACTCTCTGTGTGATAACAGATTACTCAGTTTTCCTTCCATAATTTCATTTCTTGTATCAAGCTGCGGTAATCCTTGATTGCGAGTTTGCTCGAGTAGAGTTGATCCTCTCGGTAAGCTTAGGATCCAATCCGGCCAAGTTGAGATGTTCAGCTGACCTCGGCGAGGCTTAGGAGTTTGAGCAAGTTTATCAAGTTTTTGATGAATAGAAGCAAGTTGGTCTTTCAAAAACTTCTCTTTCAGTGTATTTCCTTGCTTGATTCCCCTCGCATCTAGCATCATATTATTAACAGCATTTTGAGTAGATGTGAAATTTGAAGCAACTGTTTCAGTAGATTGTCTATTGTCATTCACCAGCTTCATCAGTTCCTCAAATCTTTGTTCTTGTCTATCCAGTTGAGTTCTTAAGCTGTTGCATGTCATTCTGGCGAGTCCTCAACTCATTCAACACTTCTACTAGCACTCGCTTTGGTCATTTCTCCAGCAACCCCATCAGCAGGCTCTTCTACATTATATTGTGCCCTTTGTCTGCTGATGACCATTGCTTTACTCATGTCTCTCCCAGCAGGGGGAGGTCCTTCCTCAACCATAGCACCAAGAATATCTTCCATTATAGGATCTTGTGTAGGTTCATCCTTCACTGGTTCATCATCAGTAGATCCATTAATTTGAAACTCTTCATCACTGTAGTCATAGTCCAGCATCTGTTCTTCATCATTAACAACTTGTTAGCCCTCTGGTTTGTCTTTCCTCTGATGGCCTTGACTCGAGTAGGCTCCACTTCTGGCTGACCTCTTCAACAACTCTGACGAGGGGTTTCCTCCAAACCCAAAGATTGTTCCAACTTTGTGTCCTCGACAACTTTGTACCGGTACCTGTTCCAACCTTTGCTCGGTGATGTTTGAACCTCGGAAAAATTTGAACCTCTGTTCCACTCTTTAAGGATTGAATCTGACTTCATTATCCACTTGAAATCCTTGGACATAACCAATCTTTGTTAGGATAGAAGGCGGTTTTGGTAGAGTGTCCTCAATGTCAAATCCATCTTGATATTGAATTGAGTCCTCTGAACTGGCACTAGGTTCACTGTGGTCAGTAATCCTTTCTTTATCCAAACCAGCACTTTGTTGATCTTTAGATTGTGCAGTAGGTTCTTCAACAAATAATGTAGAGGATTCACCAACCAACCTATTTGCAGCACCACTTATTCCATCATTGATCAATGCCTCCAGATCATCCATGGTGAGATCATGCAAGATCCTCATCCATCTCTCGATCTGCTGGCCCTCATCAGACCTATCAATGTCAGTGGGTTAAACACGCATCAATAGTGGCTCGCTTGACCGGTGGCTTGGTGGTTGTTTCTCTAGCCACTCTACTTGTCTCCCAGGAAACATAGGAAAATCATCGCCGGTCGGATGAATCAGCATGCAGTGTGTACTTTGGATCTCACGAACATAATTGCTCCACTTTTCTTCCCCTTCATTCAATAGATCCATCGGCCTAAATTGCGACAGCGTTGTATCTATCAAGTCCAGTGTGAAATTTGTCCACACCCGGTGATCAAATGCCTATTCTTCAAATCCGGTCATTGGATCGTAATTTGTTTCTATTTCTTGTAGAATCCAAACTTCCATTGGAAATAATTTTGCACTTTCACGAAGTTAGGATCTACTTTGTCCTTTTAGATGCCTTCTCATATGGCATAGTTGGCTTTCTAAGAGCTGTGTCAGTAGCTTGATGACCTCCAAAGGTCCCAACAAGCAAACTCAAAGTGTCTTCAATAGATGTATGAAAGTCAGTAGGTTGTTCAGATAGGATATTGGTCCCTACTACCTCCATTTGCACAACACTTGGTTCCCCCTGACTTATATGCTCATCAGCAGGGTTAACAGCAGACTATTCTTCCCCCTGAACTATTGCAGGAATTGCAGGATCTTGAACCAATGTTTCACTCACCCACGGCCCGGTGTAGATTCGGTGGTTTCTTTGTGGTTCTTCTACAAGTTGCTCAACAACAACATGTGCGGCTTGATAGATTCAACAATAGCAGCGAGGCTTTGGTGCGGCAGACTGATGTGTTTCTCCAACAGATTGCTCAGTAGATTCAACATGTTCACTTTCAGTAGGCTCAGCAGCCTTAGCAGGTGAGGATTCAACAACATCAACAGTAGGTTTAGTCTCTGTAGTTTGCTGTGACTCTCCTGCAGGTTGCTCAATAACAACCTCTACATCCTCAGTAGGCTTGATAATAGTCAATGGCTCAGCATCAATAGCCTCTCCTACTTCTTCTACTTCTTCTTCTACTGCTTCTTCTTCTTCTTGTGCCCTTTGAGCCTCTAAGTTTTTCAATTGTTTCCCCTTTCCATGTTTCTTTTTGTGAATAATCTATTTCCTTCTCTTGAAAAGTGGCTCATCATAAATTTCAACCACAGTAGGCTTCCTCTTTCTAGTGGCTTCTTTCTGTTGTTCCCTTAAAATCTCAACAACAGTTTTTCTAGCGATTCTAAGCGAGGTCGATAATCTCAACCAGTTTGCACCTCGTGAGACTCGTGATGCATTCTGTTTGCTTCCTTGTTCTTTTAGGCTTTAACATTTCTGTTATCTTCCTTGTGTCAGCAGCCTTTCTCTTCTCAGTGGTCTTCTTTAGTGCAGCAGGTTTGACAGAATTCTTAGTAGTTTGCTTCACCTGCTCACCACCAGTATCACCATCATCTCCATTGTCATCACTATCAGTAGCTTCAGCAACACCTTCTTCATCATCATCCAGACCAGGGAGAGCATAATCAATCTCTTTCTTGTATCTGGATTGATTAATCTTTTCAGGTGCTACATCGAGGAATCTCCAAATGATTAATGAGTTACGAATCATTAATCTAGAGAGTAAGGCCTTGGATTTCCTCTTTACTTCTCTTTCCTCTTTTGTAACCTTCTTCATGTAATGAATGAAATACCCAGCCCAATCAAACTTCATACTTACGCAAATAATCATCAGCGACTCTATCTTGGGTCTGATAGAGTATCCATACTTCAACCGATTACTAATATATTCTTTGCAATGATTTTGCTCAGCAGGTTGTACTCATACCCAATGTGTCTAACATTGATGCCTGGAGTTGATTTGATGCCTTCATTTGTCTTGATCTTATCAACTAAATCCATCTTGGATAATCCCATTTCCTTAGGATTTACTGGACCATCTACTACTTCTTCGAAACCAAAAACTTCCCTCCGTAGACTTGGGGAAATCTCAATCTCCTGGGCATTCACAGTTGTTTTGAATGCCTCTGTTCCTTCACAATGTTCTTCCAGAAGCTCACAACATTTGTGTATGAAATTGTTTCCAGTCTTATATTAAGCACATTCTCCAGACCTTCATACCTCCTTATTCTTCGACCAATGTTGATTGCTAGTTCAGTTTTATTAGCATCAACAACGAAACCTCTCACACTTTGGCTTGTTCCAATCTGAACATCAATCTTCTCCGCCATTGTTAAAGAAAAATAAGATGAAGAAGATAATTTCTCAAATCTGTGTTCACACAGTATAAAAACAGAAAGAATAAATCTGAGATTTTGCAAGTAGAGAGTATCTTCTGTGTAATAGGTCTGTATAAATAGATAGGGAGTGGTTGTAACTGTCAGTGCACATACATCCATATCAACCACGATTAATCTGAGTGAATGCTGTCTTGACACGTGACCCATTACTTTCTCCATAACGTTTGTAACCGTTGGATCGTGTTAACTGCGGTTATAAAGGATAAAATAAATATCCCGCCAATATGCTTTTTGACTTTAAAAAGTTTGACTGTGTAACGTTTCATTCAGCAGGGTTGGTCTCAGTAGGGTTAGCTCAGCAGTCTGCTGATAAAGATGCATCAGCAGCCTGCTGACATAGTAAATCTGCTGATCCTTGATTTCTTCTTGTTTTGTTCAATTGATAATACAAGATGAAGTTTAATACCAATGACTGATCTGTCAAGTGAGCTCACCCAATCATGACAAAGACCAATCCCCTTGGCAACCTCATTTGCTCAATTGTACAAACATAAATACATGGAATTGTTGATACCAATGACTAATCTGCTAAGTGATCTCACTCAACATAGCAAAGACTAATCCCCTTGGTGAATTCCAGTACACTGCTGATTATTAGTCAACTTTGATAATTCCAAGTTCAGTCCTTAGTTTAGCAAATCTATCACTATCAAGTGGTTTAGTGAAAATGTCAGCAAGTTGATATTCAGTAGGGATATACAGAACCACCACATCCTTCTTTTCAACATGATCTCTTATAAAATGATGTCTCACATCAATGTGCTTGGTTCTTGAGTGCAAGACAGGATTTTCTGTGATAGCAATTGCACTTGTGTTGTCACACATTATTGGAATTTCTTTCTCCTCAATTCCATAATCCCTTAATTGTTGTCTTAGCCAAAGTACTTGTGCCTGAAACTTCAAGTGACAATGTATTCGGCCCGAGTGGAAGTTGATATTGAGTTATGTTTCTTGCTAAACCAGGAAACCAGTCTATTTCCCATTAAGTGAGAGTCCTGCGGTGCTTTTTCTATCAATCTTGCATCCAGCATAATCAGAATCTGAGTAGGATATAACTTTGAAACTTCCATCCTTGGAATACCATATCCCTACTCCCAAAGTCTCTTTTAGATATTTGATAACTCTCTTGACTGCACCTAAGTGACTTTCTTTAGGTTTAGATTGAAACCTTGCACAAACACCTCTGACAAAGGATATATCAGGTCATTTGGCGATGAGTCTGATGAGACTACCTATCATCATACGTATAAGGTCGATCAACATCTTTGCCTTCTTTATCTTCATCAATCGATATTTGTACTCATAGGAGTTGATATCCACTGGTACTATTTTCCATACCAAACTTCTTGGTGACTCCTTGGTGTACTTGGTTTGATGAATGAAGATTCCATCTTTCATCTGTTTAACTTGCAATCCTAAAAAGTAGTTCATATCTCCCATCATACTCATTTGAAATTTGCTCTTCATTAGATTTGCAAACTTTTCACATAGCAATTCATTTTCAGAACCAAAGATTATGTCATCAACATAAATCATGTACCCGGCCAGCGTCTTTATCCTTCTCATTGATTACGAAAGAGTCTTATCAATGGTGCCTTTTGTAAAGCCATTGTCCACCAAGAATTGAGATAGAGTCTCATACCATGCTCTTGGTGCTTGTTTCAAGCCATAAAGTGCTTTATTGAGTCTATACACTTTATCTTCTTGATCTTTAACTTCAAATCCAGGAGGTTGCTGAACATACACTTCCTCCTCTAAAATGCCATTCAAAAATGCACTTTTGACATCCATTTGATATACCTTGAAGTTTTATATGCGGCATGTGGGGAATAATCGATAGCTTCCAATCTTGCAGCAGGTGCATAAGTTTCATCAAAATCTATTCCTTGACTTGAGAATAGCCTTTTGCAACTAGTCTAGCCTTAATCCTTTCAATGGTACAGATTCATCAAGTTTGTTTACGTATACCCATTTAGTACCAATGATATTTGCATGACTAGGCCTTTCAACTAGTGTCCAAACTTGATTTCTTTCAAATTCATTTAACTCTTCTTGCATAGAAATTATCAATCACTGGATGCGAAATTGCTTCTTCAATAACTTTAGGTTCAACTTGAGATAGAAAACAAGTAAACATTGCTTCTAATTGTCTTCTAGTCCTCACACCTTGCTATACATTGCCAATAACTTGTTCAGCAGGGTGATTCCTTAACCATTATGGATTCTGGTTAGTTTGATTCTCGGGAACCTCATCTTGATGAAGTCTGCTGTTGCTTCTTCAATAGAGGCGTTCGGTGAGATCCTTGAATTACTGATTGTTGCATCGGTAGTATCATCACGGGGGTGTTCGGCGAGGCGATGTCGAAACTTTTAAATCATTAACCCTTTCCAAGACTTCAACACAATTTGGATCAGTGACTTCAAGGTTCTCAGCAGGTTCACAACCTTCATCTTCCATACCAGTGAACTTAGGTTCATCAAACACAACATGTATAGTTTCTTCATGTTTTAGTGACCTTTTGTTCAGTACCCTGAAGCCTTACTGACTGAAGAGTATCCCAAGAAAGTTCCTTCATCTGATTTAGGTTGGAATGTCTTCAAATGCTCCTTATGATTCAAGATAAAACATTTACTTCCAAATGGATGGAAATAGGATATATTTAGTTTCCTTCATTCCAAATCTCATAAGGTGTCTTGACACCTTAGCATTCAACTTTGAGGTTCTGTTTTGTGTATAGCATGTTGTATTAAGCGCTTGAGACCCGATACCTTTTAGCGACAATGCTTCACAAATCATTGTTCTTCTGCTTCCTTTAAGGTCTGTTTCTTCTTTCGGCAACCCTATTTTCTTTGAGGTGTACCGGCAATGACAAGTTGGTGTAGTACACCATTACATTCTGATATTCTCTTATAACTTTATTGAGAAACTTCGGTACCCTTATGCGATCTTATCTTTACTCTTTGTCAAACTTTTCTCATTTTGTAATCTCTTCAAAAGATCAGGCATCATCTTGAGTGTTTCACTTTTCTTGTTCATAAATATCACCCAAGTGTATACAGAGTGATCATCCACAACCACTAAGGTGTATTTCTTTCTGTAACACTTGTTGGTGTACTTTGGTCCAAATATATCCATATGCATCGGCTCAAGACTCTATTAGTTGATTGCTTAGTCTATGATTTGAAGCTAGATTTAGTTTGTTTACCTTGCTGACATGCATCACATATAGTATCTTTCTTGAATGTGATCTCAGGTAAACCAATCACCAGTTTCTTCTTCACCAACTGATTGATGTCATCAAAATTTAAGTGATTCAACTTTTTGTGCCATAACCAATTGAGTTTCGACTTGGTATGCACAATCAGACGAGTTTCGAGGCTATGATAGACCAATCCACAACATACATGTTTTGTTGTCTTCTACCAACCAATACAACTTGATCACCTCTTTCACTAATGACAATACAATTGTTCTTGTCAAAAGTGACCTTGTATCCCATGTCATAGAATTGTCCAGTGCTAAGCAAGTTGTAGTCCAGTCCTTCCACATATGCAACATTCTTGATTGTAAGTCCATTCCTCACAAGTGTGCCATATCCTCTTGTATATACAGGTGTATTTTTGTTGCCAAAATTCACCCTTGGACCATCTTTTGTCACAAAATTTGACAAACAGTTCTTGTTCTTTGTCATATATCTGGAACATCCCTTTGTCAAAGTACCAGGACACCTACAAAACAAAGTTAATACATTTTAGGTACCCAAACCTGTTTGGGTCCATAATGGTCGATGGTAAGCATGACCCACAGGATGTTTCCATACGGTCTTCTCTAAAAGTGTCATACTTTGGTTCATACACGTATTCCACACATCCATAGGTTCTAATGATGGGTGTGTAGGATTCACATATGTTTTACGGCCTTTTGGTTTATAATCTTTGTTTGAAGTGACTTTTGTTGTTAAAAGCATTAGCATAACCATTAGTTTGTTGTCTGTTAGGGGACGATACGTAGTATGGAGTCTGCTTTGAGGTCTTGTGTAAGTCTCTGCTTGATCCCATTGCTTAGGTTTTACCACTAGCGGCATGGTTATTCTTCTTGTTTCTAGCATTAGATACAGGAATATTCCAATCATCATCGGTGAGGAGCAGTCTACCTTTCCCACGAGATAAGTATCCCTTGAATGATTAACATTTTTGGGTTTAGGATTCTTATCCTTGGAATATTTCTATTTCTTACCCATACGTAGTCAGTGAGACTTGGTAGCGAGTCGGCTATCGGCGAGTTTAGAAACACCTGTGATCCTATTTTTGGATTTGTTCCTTTTATTAGGAGTGTTGACTTCTTTGACTTACGATTTTGCTTCCTTGAAGCATTCTTAGTAGGTTTTACTGCCTCAGCAACCTTACTGGGAGTTGGATCTTGTGCAGGTACAAACTTAGGACCAATTCTGGCACTAGGTTCAGTAGCCTTACTGGATCCACTCTTTTTGGATTTTTGAGTTCTAAATCCAAGCCCTATTCTATCACCATAAGGCTTTCCAGATTTGTATGCGGTAGAGGAACAAGGCGGATCGGTGATTCGAGAGGATCTTGGATGTTCGGCGAGGCTTATCTTGATTCTGTCCAACATCTTTTCCTTACCTTTGAGAACCCTTAATTGACATTAAATCTTTCAACTTCTACTTGAAGAGCTTCTTTTTCAGCCTTCACAATCTCATAACCATATTGTATTTTCCTCAGTTGATTGAGGATGGCATCCAAAGCTTCTTCATTGTAAGAGTTTCTAGGATTTGAACCACAAGTTGATTCACAATCACTTCAGTAGGAGTGTTAATTGATCTGATATTGTATACCTCCTCTGTCTCATCCATATTAGCCATTAATGCATAATCTTCCATTTCGACAACCAATGTTGTGTCATCGATTCATTTCCTTTTGATTCCACTTGTTTACGATTCATCTTCGGCAACCATAGCCTTATTGCCATATCTTCTTTGTTGGCTTTTGGTCTTGATGAGTGCAGACGATCAGTCGATACGTCGGACTTTTTGCAATTGAAGCCTGAGATAGTCGGGTTCCTTACTTTGATTTAACTCGGGACATTCGGGTTTGAAGTGTCACGGTTTCTTACAATGAAAACATAGATAATCATTGTCTTTCTTTGGTTCTTCTTTCTTCTTTTCTTTGAATTTCTTGTTAAAATTCCTTGGAGAACACTTTCCACCTTTCATTATTACGATCTTCTTGCTCGGTAGTGCAATGCTCTTGCATCTCATCCGGTAAGTCATCTTTAGCCGATGCTTCTTCTTGATGTGAGGCGACCCGGTCTTGTAGTTTTTGGCTCTTCCTTTTGGTAGTAGGTGACAACTTCTTTTTAATTCATATGCCTTAAGATATGAGAATAACTTGAATGTATCCTCTTCATGCAGTCTTCTCATTTCTTCTATATTTATCACCTTCATCTTCCATCCATCACATAGCGAGTAAAGCTTCCAAGATTTTTGTGTTGATTTCTTCTTTTGAGTAAATAACACTTTCGGCGAGGTGATTTCATCGAAGTGCATTGAACCTAGATTCTATTTGTTCAATGGTTTCATTGGGTTTCATTTCAAACTTTTGGAACATCTTCTTTGCCACACTTGATTTTATTCTTCTTGATTTCATCGGTGCCTTCACCAGATCAAGCTGTATTTTGTCCCAAAGTTCTTTATTTGTTTTGCAATCTTTAACCTTCATGTACATATTGCTATCAAGGTTCTATAAATGATATCAATAGCAATATTGTTGAGGTTTGCTCTCTTTCTATCTTGACATTCCATTCTCTTTTTGGTTTTGGAATGTCTTGAGTCTCATCTCCCCTTTATTCTGACTTTGACAATCTCGGTGGTCCATCTATCAACACATCCATCATTTCATCATGAGTTGCGGGAAGTTAAGCACTGCATTCGGCGTTTATATTCATCAAATCTATCTAGAGAACACATCGACATAGTTCTAGCATCTTTGGTTGTTATCCATGATGCAAGTCTTTGAAAATCGGTGATTTGAAAAAGTTTCAAAGTATTTTCTCAAGTACAACAAGTAGGATTACTTCAAAAGCAGGAAGCCTTGCTCCAATACCAATTGTTGGTCCTTGAAAAGGCTTTGGTTAAGTTTAGAGGGGTGAATAAACTTAACACTTAAAACTTTGGAGTTAACAAACTCGGCAACTTTAGCGACTCTTTGATACCTCGGTTGTCTGCGATACCTCGATAACTTTCTTTGATACGATAGTCTTGGTGAGTTGAGTTTACTGAATTTGTGCAGTGGAATTATATCAAAAATTAAGCCTTATTACTTGTTGTTAAATATGATACTAAGTATTAGATACTCAGTAGTGTATGTGTGTGATTTCAGTTGCTAGATTCAGTAGGTTGATTTGAGCTACCTTATGATTTGAGTAAGGTAGGGTGTTATCACGAAACATCCTATTCTACTATGATGGGTAAGAGCTCATTCTGATGTGCGTAAAAAAAAAAAAAAAGAAAGCGAAAAAATTTAAGACTAAGTTATCGTCTAACTTATACCCAGTATAAACCGAATGATATGCTGTGGGGATTATCCTCTGAGTGTGTCTTGGGAAGACTTTGTGTGGAGCATTGCTGCATACACACCTAGGATAGTCATTAAAATTATTCGAGAAGATACTTGTTTGAGAGGATTGTGGAGATTGAAAAGGGCTTGTCACACACACCGAATCTATCTCTATGATGGTATCACTTGCTATAGTTGTTGTATCTTTTGTCACGTGAGTTAGGGATCTATGTGGATTGCATTAAAGTGAGCCAGTTTTGATTGTTTTGTTCGGGACGAACAAAAAGCTAAGTGTGGGGGAGTTGTTCTCGGTGAATTTTATGATTATATTGCAATATTTCATAACAATAATCCCCGTGTTTTAGTAATTTTTATAGAAAATTATGTATTAATTGAATAAATGGAAGAAATGGTTGTAGAGTTACAAAAAGTGTAAAACGTGCCAATTACGTGCTTAAAATGATGATTTTATGTTGGTTTGAGTTGTGTTACACTTTGGTATGTTTTCAATGGCGTCGCGGTGTTAAATGCGGTGAGGAAAAGTTGAATTTGAAGGTCTTTGGGCGAGCGTCACGAAGTATTAAATTGGCGTCGAGAAAATTTGAGCGTGCGTTTGATGTCCGTCCACGGGCGGGCGTCCGGAAATAGTGGTGGCGTCCTTTGGAAGAATTTTGATTCGAGATTGATGATTTTTAGTGGATTGGCGTCGATTTTGTCCAAATTAATGAAGGTCGGGCGTCGACATGACTCGCCCGATTCGAAGAATTTTGTGAAGGCTGGATGGCGTCCACCCTCTTGGGCCGGGCGTCAAGGCCGACTTAACCTAGCCGACCTAAAATCCTATAAATAGCGTATGGGAAACCTAAAGATCATCATAATTCGGCCCGCACTTTTTAATGAAGCGGCGGCCATAATTCATACCACATTATTCCGGCCACACCAAAGCCTAATTAGAAGATGAATTCTTCCAATCCAATAATCATGTTCATCAACATGATTGTTGGCTAAACAGTTCGCAGTAGGACAACAGGATGAAGCCAACACAACACCATCACAACCAAGGGATTTTCGAGTAGCAATTGTTTAGTGAGTTTGAATTTTAATTTCTTTATCAATTGAATAGATTTGAATGTTTGTTTTATTAGATTGAGAAATCAATGAAACGTTTACCTGTTTTGAATTTTAATGATAATTGGATTCATACATAGAACCGTTCTTTTGATACGATTAGTAATAATTCAAGAAGTTGTTTATTATTGATTGGGTAGGAGATTCGGAGACGAACTCGTGATCATGTTCTTAAATTGTTAATTTTGTTTTACTTGAGAAAGAAAACGAAAGCTAAGGAAACTAGATCGAATTTAGGTTAGATCATACCAAGAAATATAATTCAATTCATGACTTGGTTGGGTGGTGGTTGTTTGGTGGATTCGTGTCGTTCTACTGTTCTTTTAGCCAACAATCATGTTGATGAACATGATTATTGGATTGGAAGAATTCATCTTCTAATTAGGCTTTAGTGTGAATTTGGAATAATGTGGTATGAATTCTGGTTGCTTTGCTCTATTAAAAAGTCTGATTTGGAATTATGATGATCTTTAGGGTTTCCCATCTGTTTTGCTATTTATAGGATTTTAGGTCGGCTAGGAGTTAAAGTCGGCCTTGGGCGCCCGTCCAAGAGGGTGGACGCCGATCCGATCATCACAAAATTCTTTGAATCGGGCGAGTCATGTCAGGCGCCCGTCCTTCATTAATTTGGACAAAATCGAGGCCTTGATCCACTAAAAATCTGTCAATCTGAATCAAAATTCTTCCGGTGGGCGCGATCCACTATTCGGGCGCCCGTCGAGGGACGGGACATCAAGCGCTGCGTTCGACTTTACGGACGCCAATTTAATACTTCAGGCGTTAAATCGGCACCTTCAAATTCAACTTTTCCTCAGCCGCATTTAACACCTGCACGTCATTGAAAACATACCAAAGTGTAACACAACTCAAACCAACATAAAATCATCATTTTAAGCACGTAATTGGCACGTTTTACACTTTTTGTAACTCTACAACCATTTCTTCCATTTATTCAATTAATACATAATTTTCTATAAAAATTACTAAAACACGGGGATTATTGTTATGAAATATTGCAATATAAATCATAAAATTCACGAGACAGCTTATTTCTTTATGTCGAATCCTTTTTAATGATGCGGTCGGTCCACCCTTGACTTATATCCATTGGACAAAATCCTGAATCATCCCAACGTCCTTTAATCTCAACCAATGATTTGTTTGATAAGTCAGAGGTTGTTAGCTGTCATTTTCAATGTAATCTTCCAATGTAATCTTGAATTAATCGAGGTATATTATCAGCAGGTTCATCAGTCTGCTGTAATACCTACAGCAATTTGTTGTGTATCAAATACAATGCAGCTGATTTCTTTTATCTAACTTTTATTTGTGAAGTTAGATTACACCTTTTTGCAAATAACTAAGTTCCAATCACCATCCAACTAAAGGAACTTAGACCTTCTACACAAGGTATATGTAATCAGTTTAGGTCATCACAGACTTGCCTAAATTCTGATTCCATATCCTTGACTTTAATTACTAAGTTTGATCTCTTAGGCTTCATTAACAGAGTTTGAGCCTCGATTGCCGGTCTTGACGAGGTTCTGATAAGTCTCTTGACCTAACTATCCTACTGACCTAGACTAGTCTGCTAAACTAAGTCAGCTGACCTTTACAGTGCTTGTTTGATCAAACCTATGCAAATATCAAACTCTAATAAACCTATACATTTGATCTAGACATCTTTTTGCCTTTGCACTATAACAGTTAGTCTGGCACTCATCACTAAAACATAGAAATAAGTCCAACAATCGTGAAGGGAAAAACCACATATATCTCTAGTCAGATGGCTGAAGATATATGTGATGAAAAAAACCTTGCGATTGTCGTGCTACTTTATTGACTCAAAATAAAATAAACAAAAGCAATAAATAAGGGTTTAGAAATAGTTCTGAGTTTATAGTCGTCAGTTCAACTGTACTAATAGGGCTCCTTCATTCATATTCCGGCTCCTCTAACGTAATGACTTCCAATTCAGGGTTATGTGTGCTCTAGGTAATGTTTCAACCTGTGGCCGTTAACTGTGAAAGTTTGCCCAGAGTGTTCTTGTCTAACTTCACATGCACCGGAATTGAAGACTTTCGTGATTCCATGTGGTCCATACAATCTAGACTTCAACTTTCCAGGAAAAAGACGAAGATGCGAGTTGTATACCAGCACTTTATCTCCTACTTGAAATGTGCGGTTCAGAATCTTCTTATCATGCAGGCGTTTCGTTCTTTCCTGATAAATCCTTGCATTCTCATATGCATGAAGTGTAAACTCTTCCAATCTATTCAATTCTAGCATTCTCTTTTCACCGGTTAAATCCTTATCCATGTTTAGAAATCTCGTAGCCCACAGCGCACGGTGCTCGAGTTCTACCGGTAAATGACATCCTTTTCCAAACACTATCATGTACGGTGAAATCCCAATCGTGGTCCTATAAGTTGTTCTGTACGCCCAAAGAGCGTCATCTAATTTCAAAGACCAATCTCTCCTCGTGGGATTCACAGTATTCTCTAAAACCTTTTAATCTCTCTGTTCGTGACTTCTACTTGTCCACTCGTCTGGGGGTAAAATGCTACTGAAATCTTATGTCTAACCCATATCTCATCATCAACTTCTCAAACAACCTATTAAAGAAATGACTCCCTCCGTCACTAATTATGGCTCTGGGCACTCCAAACCTCGTCAAAATATTTTTCTTAAGAAATCTCAGGACAACCCTGGCATCATTAGTAGGTGAAGCTACTACTTCCACCCATTTGGAAACATAATCGACTGCTACCAGGATGTAACAATTTGATTCTGACGATGTGAATGTCCCAACAAAATAAATTCCCTAAACATCGAATAACTTCAGTTCTAAGATACTCTGCAGTGGCATCTCGTTCCGCTTAGAAATATTACCAGTCATTTGACATGAATGACAGGCTCTTGTAAACTCGTAAGCAGATTTATGAATTGTTGGCCAGAAGAATCAACACTACAGTACCTTTGTTGCTGTCTTGTCTGGGCCATAATGACCTCTAGCTTCTCTAGCATGACACCTATGCAAAATACTTGGAATCTCATCATCATGGACGCATCTCCTAAGAATGGCATCAGGGCACAATTTGTATAGGTAGGGATCGTCCCAATGATAATGCTTCAGATATGTGAAGAACTTTTTCTTATCTACATTATTGAATTCTGGTGGTAGGTACTTTCCTGCTAAGTAATTGAAAATGTTAGCAAACCAAGGGTATACCTTGCCCACTCTTGATGTATGATATCGGGTCTGAGATTCAACTCGAGCTACCACTGAGACAGAAAAAAGTTGTTCATCAGGAAAGCTTTCCCTGATCTCAGTCGATTGCTCTTCTTCTAGCAAATTTAATCTTGACAGGTGTTCAGCCACCTGGTTCTCGGATCCCTTTTTATCTTTAATCTCAACATCAAACTCTTGTAAGAGTAGAATCCATCTCAACAATCTCGGCTTGCAGTCTTGCTTGGTTAAAAGGTATTTCAAAGCTGCATGGTCTGTGAATACAGTGACTTTTGATCCTATCAGGTAAGGTGGAAACTTGTCAAATGCAAATATGACTGCTAAGACTTCCTTCTCCGTAGTCACGTAATTCCTCTAGGCACTGTTAAGGGTACGACTGGCGTAGTAGATAGGCTTAAATATTTTATCCTCCCTTTGTCCCAGGGCTGCTCCAACTGTCGTGTCGCTTGCATCACACATAAGCTCGAAAGGTTTGTTCCAATCTGGGGCTACCAGAATTGGGGCGGTTATAAGCATTTGCTTCAATGTGTTGAATGCTTTCTTGCACTCTTCTCCAAATATGAAAGATACATCCTTTGCAAATAATTCAGTCAAAGGTCTAGAGATTTTCGAGAAGTCCTTGATAAACCTCCTATAAAATCCGGCGTGGCCAAGAAAGGCTCGCAACGTCTTTAAGTTCGTTGGAGGGGGTAACTTCTCTATCACCTCCATCTTTGCTCTATCAACTTCCATTCCTTTCTTTGAAATCCTGTGACCCAACACTATTCCTTCGGTAACCATGAAATGGCATTTTTCCCAGTTAAGTACAAGGTTGGTCTCTTCACATCTCTTCAACACTTTACTCAAATTGTCCAAGCATTTATCAAAGATGTCTCCAAATATAGAGAAATCATCCATGAAAATTTCTAGAAAATCCTCCACCATGTCCATAAATAATGACATCATGCACCTTTGGAAAGTTCTTTGGTGCATTACATAACAAAAGGCATGCGATTATGCGCATAAAGTTCCATAGGGACATGTGAAAGTTGTTTTCTCGCGGTCCTCGGGAGAAATATGGATCTAATAATAACCAGAATATCCATCTAAGAAACAATAAAACGCATGACCAATTAATCTTTCTAACATCTGATCAATCAATGGTAGGGGAAAATGATCTTTACGAGTTGCATCATTCGGTTTCCTGAAGTCTATACAAACTCGATGACCAGTAATTAGTCTCATAGGGATTAATTCATCAAACTCATTAGGTTGGACAGTGAATCCTCCTTTCTTGGTCACCACATGAATCGGGCTTACCCACTCACTGTCTGCAATTGGGAAAATGATTCTCATTTCCAACATCTTTATGATCTCTTCCTTAACAAAATCATTCGGTTGTGGTGTCAACCTCTTTTGAGGTTGTGCTACCGCTTTCTTCTCAGGATCTACAAAGATCTTATACATGCATACAGATGGGCTTATTCCTCTAATATCCGTAATCATCCACCCAAACGCTCCCTTATGCTCTCTCAGTACTCTTAAAAGTTTCTCCTCCTCTAAAGGTGATAATGACGCTGAAATTATAAGGGGGAGAGTATCATCTTGTAAGTACACGTACTTCAGGTGAGATGGCAAAGGTTTCAACGTTAATTTCCTTGGTGGCTCTTCTAACGATGATCTTAACAGCTTACCAGTCAACTGTAAGTCAAAGAACTTATGCCAAGAAGGTCTATGAATGGTTCCTCCTAAATCCACAGAAGATATAGGCTCTATTTCTCACACTTGACCTTCACTACACCGAGGCCAGGTTTCCTCATAACTTTCATCATCCTTCAGGAGAAAAGTCTCTGCTACTTCAGGGTCTAGTGCCACTTCCTGATATAATTCTAAAACAAGTTCATCTATGGCATCTAGCATGTAACATGCTTCTCCTTCATCTTGAGCATATCTCATTGAGTTAATCACATTGAATACTACTTTGTCCTCATTCACTCTCAGGATCAGCTCACCCTTATGAACATCTATCAGGGTTTTACTCGTAGCTAGGAAAGGTCTTCCTAAGATTAATGGAACATCGTGATTAGCTTCCAGGTCTAGCACCACAAAATCTACAGGGAATACAAACTTATCAACTTTCACCAAAACATCCTCCACCACTCCACAAGGTTGCTTCATAGACCTATCTACTAATTGAAGGGTTATAGATGTCTCATTTAACTCTTTCATGCCTAATTTATGAAAGATGGAGAGTGGCATTCGATTGAAACTGGCCCTAAGATCACACAATGCTTTATTTAGGCATACTCCTCCAATTGTGCATAGTATGAGGAAGCTCCCAGGATCTTTACACTTGGGAGGTAGTTTGCATTGAAAAACTGCCAAGCATTCCTCGTTAAGGAAAAATAGTTTCAAGGTCTAACAATTTCCTTTTGGTAGAGATTGCTTCTTTCAAGAATTTTGCATACTCTGGCATTCCGGCCAGAGCTTCTACCAAAGGTATATTCACTTGCAACTTTTGAAACATCTATATAAACTTTTTATAACGCGCATCATCATTATTCGGCTTATCTTTCCTGGGGATAGGGTAAAGTAGCGAGGATTAATAGTTCTGATTCATGAAGACTTACTGACGATCTTTGCTCCTCCGCCTTCTTGTCTGCTAAATTTTCAGACTCCCGGTTTACCGGAGTAGTGTCCCGGGTTACCGGCCCTCTTTTCTCAGTTCGTGTATTCTGCTGCTTTGGCGCTACGATTCCACTGGGACGGTTGGTATAACGAGTCGAGCGGTTCCTTTCCACTTCTAGTCATGATTGCATTCACGCCGCCGGATTCTTCTCAGTATTACTTGGCAATCCCCCGGAGGATGGGCTAACACTTGTTCTGCAATCTGCCCCTCTTGGTGCTACAGATTCTGCACTAAGGCTTCTTGATTGGTCAGTCTTGTATCATTCTTTTGACAATAAGTGGTGAAGTTAGTATTCAGCTCAGTCATGGATTTCGTAAGTTGATTGACCGAATCGGTCACAGTTGAGCTCATTTTATCCATGGTTGCTTCCCAACCACCGGACTTGTTGAATTGAGGCATGAATCCACCAGTTTGTCTTGGTCTCTCTCCACTATTTGAATCACTCTGTCGAAAACCCCCAGCAGGGTCCCTCAGTCTAAAACCAGGGTGGTCATGAGAACCTGGGCGATATCCACCCCCATAAGGATTTCCTTGCCTCCCTATATAGTTCACGTCCTCAGTGTTGGCCGCTTCAATATCTTGAACTTTCTCAACCTTGGCTATGCGATCTTGCATGTCATCTATCTTTTCATTCATTGCCATTAGCTGGTATACGATCTTTTGAGAAGTATCTTCTCCAAATACGCCCTCAGCTATTTTGGCGGTTTCAACTTGATATGTTCCCCATTGACTTGTAAGAGCAATTTGCTCCAATTTCTCTTCGGCTTCTTTAGGTGATAGCAACGCAAAACATCCGTTGCTCGAGGCATCAGCTCTCATTTGTTCACTTGGCCGCAATCCGTGATAAAAACTATGCATTCATACGGGCAAAGTGATATCATGATGAGGGCATCTCCTCTGTGCTTCCTTAAATATTTCCCATGCTTCTTCAAAGGTCTCAGTGGGTTTTTGCTTGAAATTTATAATGTCTTGTCTCATCTGTAGTGACTTCTCAGGTGGGCAGTACTTATTCATAAATTCCTACAATAGATCGGTCCAAGTTTGAATCGATCCTGGTGCTAGAGACAATAACCATATCTTCGCTTGGTCTTTCAGAGTGAATGGAAACAACTTCAACTTGATATTGTCTCCTGGTACTCCTACTGGCTTAACCGTTCTGACTATCTCCAGAAAGTTGGTGATGTGTACACTAGGATCCTCACTCATTACTCCATGAAAAGTAGTGTAATTAGTCACCATTTGAATCAAATTTGGTTTCGGGTGAAATACCTCAGCTGCATCCTCAGGCTGAACAATTGCTGGCACGAATTGCTCAATCTTAGGCATTGCATAACTCTATAGAGTTCTCATATCTGCTTGCACCACGACTCCTGCTTCATTCTGTCCATTCTGTCCGTTCTGTGCCATGTTGGTTTCTGTATCTTCTTCTTCTCTTTCGCTGTGATCTCCTTTATGCGAAACCACGACGTCGGCCAGCCTAACAGGACTCTCTCGAGTTTCCTTTCTTTTTTGTCTAGCAAACTTTTCAATCTCAGGTATGAATCTCTCGAGTTTGGCTGTTGAACTTCGTGTAGCGTACTACAAGATACAAAAAGAAAAAAAAAGGTTAGTATCTTGCCTCGCCGGCTATTACACACTCTTGTGATCTCAAAAATACAGACTCTGGCTACTGACTCGACTCTAAACTAATAGAAACGATTCTAGAAAAATTGGGACCCTCGGTTTACCGCAGGTAACCCCCGGTATACCGGCCTTACCTTTTTTCCAGATTTTAACAGGAATGACTCTATATGACTCCAGTATAAACAGACTCAAATATATACAGAAAACTCAATCTTAAATAAAAGTATTCTTGACACGAGTCCCCGGCAAAGAACGCCAAAAATCTTGATCGCGTTCAAAAACACTTACTAGCAATAGGACTAGGTCTATCGTAGTAAGAAATGGCGGCAAATCAAGGTCGATCCCACAGAGACTCGTAAGAACATCGATAATCAACATTGAGCTTGTCACGATAACGGTCTCACGACCAACTATAATATAGACGAGTAGTAAAATTGGTAACAATCAACTAGCAAGTTTTTGCAAGTTCAGCGAAGCAAACTAGAGTTTCTAATGTATTAGTTCAATTATGAGTAATTAGTTATTCCCCCCCACACATGCAATAGTCCTCCCTATTGGCGAATTTATTCATTGTTCGATTCACGGGTACAACTCTAACCCTATCTACTCCGACAATGGGCGTAGATAATCTATCACATAAGCTACCCTCCTTAATTGGTCCGTAATAGCCCATACGCATAAAGAACTAGAGTGGCGATATTGAGGGCTAACTCATACCGCAAACCCGCCTAGACAGCAGTCGACATTGACCAGCACGTTCCTAGGGTCCATCAAGATAATGCCCTAATTAACAATTCACTAACAGTCCTTCATTTTAATTTACGATAACATGCAAATAGTTGATCAGGCTAAAAACATGTAAATTAAATCTATCGATCAACGTAGCTGGTGCTAATTATCATGAATTAGTAATTTACTAGGTATCCAGATCTAGCGATATAGACTGTCGCAGATCTGAAGAATGCAACTACTATTTCATGATTTCTTCACCAACGAATCAGATCTATAACACATGGGGTAAAATAAACTAACTACTACATAATTGAACTAAATAAGCAATTAAAACATACTAGTCGAGTAGAAAATTGATAGATCTACATCTTGGAAAAGACAAAAAATACCCTCGAAGACGAGCATAGATCTCCTTCGGATCTCTCCCTGGGCGGCGACTCCGTCGTCTCTCCATCCAGAACTCATAAAATAAATAAAATAAAGAACTAATAACTTTTATTGCATAATATTTGTCTTGAAAATTGTACACTTTTGTTCTGAGGCGAAGCCTCTTATATAGCTATCTAAACCGACTTAGGAACATCTAGTTCGACCCCTCATCCAAGAAAACGCGTTTTGGAAGATTCTGGACCCTCGGTAAGTCAGCACCGCCTCCCGGGTTACCGGGGTATTTTTGTCTTTTTTCTTCAACCGACTTAACTTGGATGCTTCTGGAATACCCTTTTAGGCCAAATCCTATCGTTCAGTCCACTCTAAATTCGTCCATCATGCTCAGCCCAATTTTTCTTATCCTGAAAATCATCAAATAATGCACGAAATAATATCGAAATAGGGAAAATAAACGCTAAGTGCAGATTTCTCGACTCACGAACCCGACATATGATATTCAACTCAAATGGTTCATACTTATAGGTCGAAACCACTATTTTTAGCTCATAATGGATAGAATATTGATGCCATAAGATAGACCATTTTAACCTTCATCAGATTTAACGTGGTTTCCGGCGTTGTGACGACTACTCCATTGACAGAAAAGAGGTATTTATTATGCACTAAATTTAAGACGGATTACACCCACAAACATTGATTACGATAGTTGGTATTTATAGGCACAATTCCTTAAACCCTAACCGTCAAAAGTTTTTTGTCGGAATTGTCATAAATGCCCTCAGACATGACTCAGCATCAACAGACATCACCAGACTTGTAACCATGCAGCTCAGATGTAGAACTCAGTTGTATCCAATTACCTCTACATACCTCAGTAGGATGCTGACACCATAAGAATCTCAACTTATCTTCCCAGCTGACTTTCACAGACTTGAATACACTTCATTCAACTGACCATCACTCAGCTGCCTCCACATATTAGTTCTACCAGATGTAGAGTTTAAGGCCTTGTTTGGATTGAATGATTTGGATGGAGAAGAAATGATATGATTTGGACGGATTTAAATTTTGGTGTTTGGATTGTTTTAGTTTGAAAGAAAGGAAAGGAGAGTAAGGGAGAAGGAGATTTAAGGTTCTTTACGAATGGGGTGGTCTCGTTTCCTTCCAAAACAGGTGAGAAACGGAAGGAACCCATTCATTTTTGTTATAAATGTATTGACAATCTCTATATCATTTTCCTTTATGTCTAGTTCTATCCAAACACTCTGAATAGACTTCATAATCCCTCATTCCCCTCTTTTTTTTGCTACTATCTTTTCTTTTCTTTTCTATATAATTCCTTCAATCCAAATGGGGCCTAAGTCACTTTGCTGACAAATATCCACCTTGACTTGAACTCTCATTCACAGTCAACCAGGTTGCATAAACAGATGTTATTGTACCAGATGCATTCGTCAATGCCAGAGGTGCTTGTACCAGATTACTCCATAGAATTCACTCAGTTGACCTGCCCTCGGCTGAGCTTCAAGATTTCTGGATTATAAGCTTTGAATATTGACAAGTCCAGATAATAAATGAAACTTCTCTCTTTGAATCTGGTTTAGTAAACATACCATGTAGAAAGGCTATCTTCACATCTAACTGCTCAAGTTCAAGATCCTGTTGTGCCACCATTGCTAGTAACACTCTGATTTGTATTATGTCTGACTACTGGTGAGAATATCTCATCAAAGTCCACCTCTTCTTTCTGACTGAACCCTCTTGCAACCAATCGTGCCTTATACTTGACCCCTTCTACCTCAGACATTCCTTCGTTCTTCTTGAAGATCCAATTGCAAGTAACAACTCTCCTATCAGCTGGATTCTTAACTTGATCCCAAGTCTGATTCTTCAGTAATAACTCCAATTCATCTCCTATGACAGCAAGCCATTGAGATGCTTCAGAAAATGTCACTACTTCCCTGTAAGTAGAAGGTTCAAAACCATCCACTTCTTCTACAACTTGAAGTGCATATCCAACCATATCATCAAAACCATACCTCGAGGTACCCCAACATTGGTTCTTCTTGCTCTACTGACAGCTATACTCTGCTGACCAATATTCCATGTTTGATGCTCAGCTGACCCTTGTTCAGCTGACTAGCTTGGATCAGACTCTGGTTCAGCAACCAGATCAGATGAGTGCTGACTTGGATCAGTTGACTGTTGCATCTCAGCTGACTCCACTTGAAGCTTCACCTGTTTCTCAGCACTCTCAGATTCAACACTGGTTTTAGATTCAGCAGACCTCCCCACTGATGAGCTGATCATAGAATTTTCATCAAAGACCACATCTCTGCTGAGTATGACCATTTTCTCTGTTGATGACCAAATTCTATAACCTTTCACCCTATCTCCATACCCTACAAACACTCCCTTATTGGCCTTTGGTTCCAGCTCCCTTCACTCATATGATAGTAAATTGTGCTTCCAAAAACCCTTAGAACTGAGTAGTCAACAGGCTTTCCTGACCACAACTCAAATGGTGTCTTGAGATTGATCCATGTGTGAGGACTCCTGTTGATTAAGTACCATGATGTACTTACAGCCTCTGCCCAAAACCCTCTTGATAAACCAGCATTAGAAAGCATACATCTTGCCCTCTCCAGAAGAGTTTGATTCATTCTCTCAGGTACACCATTCTGCTAAGGTGTATTCCTAACTATGTGATGTCTGGAAATACCCTCATCCTTACAGAATGTATCAAACTCAGACAAGCAAAATTCCAGACCATTATCTGTTTGAAGACTCTTGATTTTCTTGCATGTCTGATTTTTGCTAGTAGATAGATATATGTGTAATAGGGTGTGCTCTAAAAACAATTGTTGCTTGTCATTATAGGCAAGTGGGAGATTGTTAGGTGTAGTGCCCGAAAGACAATTTATGTAATTGTTTTTATTTAATAATTAATGACATATTTTATTTCATCTTATTATTTGCTTTGTGATAATATTTAATACACTGCTGAAAATCCTAAGTCGTATCATATGTAGCCATATAACTTAGTGTGTGTCACACATGAGGATTAAGTTTATGGTGATACACTTGAACTATTAGTCCGTGGTGAACTTCATCAAAGTATGGGGTCTATTGATTAAACCACCATCAATGTGCCCAGAACACTTTAAGGTATAATCGTCTTATCCGGACCGTTGATATTGGTTATCTAAGTGGGGCATTTATATATGATGTAGTCATATAGGACTTGACCGATTTAATCTGAATTTATCATATAATTCCGTGATTGAGAAATCTCATTAAATCACAAGATGATCATATATGGATTAACCTTAATCACAAGTGATTGCATACTCATACTTGTTTCGAGGATAGGGTTTGATGGGTTCGTTAAGGATCGCTAAGAGGCGCGGTCCAAATCACTTTCACGTTGGCACTATTCTGGAATGAGTGAGAAGTGTGTGTCTCACAGATATGGAATCCATTGCTTCCTGTAGGAAGTAGAAAGACAATCCCCTTATTTGTTAATCCTAGAAACTGATCGATCCTCTGAGTTCGTATTGGTTATGAACTAATTGATCAGTAGTGGGTTAATGGTAAATAAGGATAAGATGTATTGAAGAAGGTTTACGGAAATAATCCCGCTTCATTACGGATAGTCTATGGAGGGTTAGTCTGTATATAATGATTATATCAATGGACACGTATTAACTCGACGTTTTGAGAATAAGTTATATCTATAATCGATAGAGTTCAGTTTCGGATTTATGGTGGCGTAATTCCGCGTAATTCTGTACGATGAATATTTTATTCAATTTATTGTAGCTACTGGTTATAAGTCCATGGTCCCCAGGTTGGCTCCTAACACGCGAGTGTTTTCTCGTTTTATGGAACCTCGAGAATAAATTAAATAGTTGGTCTATTTAATGAATATGCAATATTATTTATTTGATTAATAATATGTAAAATAGAAATGACATTTTCTATTAAAATAATGGCAAATGTGGCGCATATTTTTGTGATAAAATTAGGAAAAGAAATTTTCTAGATTATGTCACATGTGTAATTATTTATTTATTTGTTAGATAATTAATGGAAGAGAGAGAAGAGATTGATTTTTTGGAAATTATCTCTTATCTTATGGAAAATATCTTTTCCTTATGGGAATAGGTAATTGTGGTGTGAAAATGATAAATCTCTTGACTAGTTATTTTCCTACATAAAGAGAGTTCCCCCCAACACCATGACACATCATAAGTTGCGCCACTTTCACCAAGATCGATGAGAAAAATTTGTTTCTTGTTCTAGTCATTAAAAGAAGAAAAACCTAGGGTTTTTCTTGAGCATATTCGAGGAGGTTCTACGGCGAGGATCAACGTCCACCAGTCGTCGCTAGGAGATACATTCCGGAAGACTGTGGCTTCTCCCCTTTGGTCGACTATTTATCCCTCTCCTGTGCATGATCGAGCGTCTCGATCGGTGCTGTGAATCAGATCTGACGATCCAATTATGGATCGGATCCAGATTCGGGTTTCTGTATATCCAGAAATTTTCCACTAGAGCCTTCCATTGCTTGAGACTGTTGAATGCCTCACTTTTGTGTTTCATCATCACCACACAACTCGTTCTTAAATAGTCATCTATGAATGACACAAAATATATGTAACCACCCAATGATTCGACCTTTGATGGACCTCAGCAATCAAAATGGATATAATCAAGTGATGCCTTTGTACTATGTTTGCATGTTGAGAACTTGCTTCTATGTAGCTTCCCAAACACATGGTGCTCACAAAAGTCCAGTGTCTTGACCTTATATCCTCCAAGAAAACCTGTTGAAGAAAGGACTTGCATTCCTTTTTCACCCATGTGACCAAGTCTCATGTGCCACAACATGGTCTTCTATGTTTGGTGAACTGCTGAGGATGCCACAGCAGTGGAGCCAGATACAATAGAGCCTTGTAATATATACAAGGTCCCCTTCTTGATACCTTTGAGAACCACAGCTGAATCTTTGTAGACATTCAGCTCTCCACCTTTCTCCCTTGGAATGAAACCCTTTGCTGCCAGTAGGCTAAGAAATACCAAATTCTTGGTCATTTGTCGAACATGTCTAAAATATTTCAGTGTGCAGAATCTACCATCCTCTGTCCTCAGTTGAATTGAGTCATTTCCCAAAATTTTGCAGATCTTGTTGTTTACCATAGAAATATGACCACCATCTATCTGCTCACAAGTAGAAAACCACTCCCTGTGTGGACAAATATGATAGGATGCTCCAAAATCTAGGATCCAAACATCAGCATGATGTGCTGAATCCCCAGCAACTAGAACCAGATCCTCATCAGAATGCTCAGCAGCCACAGCTGTTGTGCCAGAATTGCTCTCATGCTGCCTTTTCTTCTTTGGACAATTGGGCTTCCAATGTCCTTGCTCCTTACAATAATTACAGACATCTGTGGACTTAGGACCTTTGAAACCAACCTTCTTGGATTTCTTCTTCTGTCCAGGCCTTTTCTCACTGCTGCTGCTGACTACTAGTCCCACAGCCTGATTTTTGTGCATGTTGTCTTGTGTCTCAGCTCCCTGGCATGCAAGGCTGCCCTTACATCCTCTAAAGCCACTGTATCTTTCCCAACTATGAAGGACTGCACTGTATCCTCTTTGACATCTTTTTTGCCAAAGAACATAACTTTTATAATAGAATCTAGCACCAGTGAAGGTCTTGATGAAGATAAAATTCGTCCGTACAGATGATTCCCAGAAACCAACTGTCAGATACCAATTTTTATAACAGGATAGGGAATCCAGATACAAGATAGATAAAATAACAGATGCAATCTAACAGTAATAATCAACAAAAATAACAAAAACAAGAACACGGGATTTAACGTGGTTTCTGGCATTGTGCTGACTACTACATGGACAGAAAAGAGATATTTTATTATGCACTGAATTTCAGACGGATTACACCCACACACATTGATTACAACAGTTGGTATTTATAGACACAATTCTCAAAACCCTAACCGTCAAAGGATCTTTGTAAGAATTGTCATAAATACCCTCAGACGTGACTCGGCATCAGCAGAAATAACCAAACTTGTAACCATGCAGCTCAGAGTAGAACTCAGTTGTATCCAATTACCATAGCAGACCTCAGCAGGCTGCTGACACCAGAAGAAACTCAGCTGATCTTCCTAGCTGGCCATCACTCAGCTGCCTTCACAGATTAGTTCTACCAAATGTCGAGTTTAAGTCACTTTGCTGACACCCGCTATACAAGGCGAACATGATTCCAACATGACGACTACAAGGCTCAAGCTCAGACTCTGCAAATTGGCCAAGTGTTGGGTCCGCCCCAAATGAGTCCGCCGTTCCAGCTATCAAGGCTAATTAGTCACATCACCTCATGTCTTGTCGTCATTAGCCTAATTGTAATTAGCTTGATTCGCTTTATATATATGAGCTCAATGTAATACATTAGACATCTGAAATATTATATAAGCAGAGCTACTCTGCCAATTTGTCGACTCCATTTACGTCTTCTTAAAGCTTTGAGCTCGACCACCATTGTTCATAAGCACCACCGCACCTCGCCGGTAAAATCAAAAACAAACAGCCAGATATCCACCACCAAACAACTGTTACCGCCACCGTAATAATTCCGACATTATCGGTATCCTTCCCAACAAATTGGAAGAATATCACCAAAATCCGAGATTAAGTCCCGTGACCCTTCAAATATAATCAAGGAGAATCAAACGCATCCCGTGAAAATAAGATTTTACTGTAGATTGTACTCATTTCTTGAAATCAATAAATTTTATATTCGTTACAACTTTCTTGTCTTTCTCTTTATTTAATTTGCAGGACAACAAAATTTATGTTACAAAGGACAATAATGAAAAAAAAAATTTGTTATAAAAGACAATAATGGAGAAGAAATTGCCAAAAAAAAAAAACAAATGGATTAAAAATTGATGAAAAATGACAAAAATCACCTGAAAGGACAAAGTTACAATTGTCACTTCAATTTCACTATCAAACAAATCCATTAAAAATAATTCACTAAAACTTTTAAATATCAAACAAATCCACTAAAACAAAAACTAAAACAAAAAACGTAAGAAGAGCATAATCGTCCAATAGAATGACAATTTATCTTTTTTCACTATTTTTCAATTCCACTGGGCTAAATATAATTAATACATGAAATTTGTGCTTTTTAACATTTATTCGTAAAAAATATAACAACAACAATAATAATGATAATAATAAAACAATAATGGTCAGAAAATAGTTGAGAAAACAAGGGTAACTACCCAAATACTTGATGGACAAATACAACAAGTAGGGTGCATTTTCAAGAGTTGACGGTCTCTATCTGAAAATTTCATTGTACACTCGGTCCAAAATTGATTACTTTTACTGCAAAAAAGTATCAGGATACAACGACGACCAGAAAAATAATAATTAAAAATATATTAGTGCTTTTATCAGATGATGATTCATGGATTAAGCTTTTGGATTGGCAAGGATCTTGAGGTCTTTTTCTTTTGCAAACCACTGCGGTATAATCTTAGAAGCGTGCGGATAAAGATCCTTGTATGCATTCTTGATTGTTCCTTCTGCAACTGTTGAAGCAGCAGCAATTTCTGCAAAAGCACACACAACCATCATATCACATACGAGCAACAAAAAAAAAAATACGAGAACATATCCAGATTTAGAATTCATCAGGGCATCTACAGAAAACGCGTATGATCCGTAAAGCGCTATATCAAAATCCCACTTTTTTTTTTCTAACCCAGATTTATCTATTTGAAGCTTCAATCAACTTCTCAGGTGGTCCAGATTAAGAAAAACTGTCACCAGTCAAAAAAAAAATAAAAAATTGTAGTAGCAGTTCCCACATGGGTTATTGAAGCATTATAGAGAACTTCGATTTCCCTGATTTGTATCCAGGTGAGCTCTGGGGACAATGGAAATTACTTGAAATTTCCGAGACACTGTCAATGGAAGCCAGTGTCTGAGTGCTTACATTTACAGAATTAGGAAACTTGTTTGAATGTGCATCAAGATTAATTCAAAACAAATCTAAAGGACGACCTGAACCATGTTACAAGTTCAATTCATTTTTCAACAATAACACGTATAGTAAAGCTCTTATTCTGAGTCCTTCCTAAATCATCAATTGATAAAGACACATACCTCGCAGGGGCTTCTTGGAATCAGAGAGTTGAGTTATCATGTAAATTATTGCCGCAGCTATTGATATGGGACTCCTCCTGCGGTGACGACGAAAAAAGCGGGAAGTCCATACATGTAATTTCTTAGTTCCAATTTCTTATGCCAAAGTTTCAGTATACATCATGGATGCGTGTGTTTGTGTGTGCGGGGTGGTATAGACACATACATATTGCAACAAGGGAGACGTAAAGTTTCCTGAGGAAAAATGTCTCAAACGTCTAATAGGATTGGCTGTAGTTACTTCGAAGATAAAAACACAAAAGTAAACAGATCATAGGCAACAAGTAGATGATGGAAAAATAGCACCAATAGCAAGGTACAAAATGAATCATTTGCATCACTGTAAATAAAACACAAATTTGAATCCACCTAAGGCTTAAAACAAACAGGATCTATAAGCATTGAGCTATTTCCTTTTTTGGCACTTCGATTCACACGGCAATAGCATTCCAGAAGCTTTGATTGCAATTCTACCCCGAGAAAAGAAGCATCCTGGCCAAACTTCATAGCTTAATGAATTCTCACCCCTTCCACTAGTCCTTATACTAAAACGGTAGAAAGAAGCGCTTCCAGCATCAATATACACTTCCCTTCATTTTATTATCTTTTAAGCATTCAAAATCCTACAATTGATGTAATATACAACAACAAAAAAAAAAAAAAAAAAAAAAAAAAAAAAACTGTGAAGGAGCATCTAATATTAAAATGCGATCTGATACATTACCGTCTCACTGCACAAGTATAATTTACAATTGTGAACCATTCAACGTTCCCCTTACATGGCCTACATAGAGTTCACTAACTAGCTCAACACATGCACAACTTATTTCAGACAATAGTTGAATTTCAAAGTTTCTTTTGGATAAAAGGTCAAACTCCTTTTTTCTTGGAAGTAAAGACAAGTCAAACTGTGTTTTTACCCCAGACCCCTCTTATTAAACACTTGAAAAATAAAACTAGGGGCTTAAGGTTTAGGTTTAGGTTTAGGTTTAGGTTTAGGTTTAGGTTTATGTTTGTCTGGGGGTAAAAGGGGGGGTTCAGCGATAAATTGGGGGTCTGGGGTAGTTTGGAGGGTTTAGGGTGTAGTTTTTAAGGGGGTGGGTCTGGGGCTGGGGCTGGGGCTGGGGTTGGGGCTGGGGCTGGGGTGATTTGTGATTTTTATTCTGAAAAAAGCTGGGGGAGGGGTAGGGAGTGTGGGGCGTGGCCTGTTTTATTTTATTTTCTGTATTCTTGTTTACTGGGAAATATAAAGTAAGAGTAAATTCGGTTTATGGTTTATAGTTTGTCCTCTTTGCCCAAAACAAAAACGATTGTTGAGTTTTTTTTGCAATGATATGGTTTTTGTCCCTTTGGCCAATTGCCTATTCTTATTATAATAAATAGGGGTCCTATGAGATTCTAAAACAGCATGTCCTTCAGATCGGCAATGTCTCGTCTGTGCGCTTATGCTGTTGGAGAAAATGGTAGCTTTTACATTTAAACACTTTATTACAACCTATGTGGAGACATGATTATTTCGTTTCATTTATCAACACAAGTAAGCCTCCTAGACCCTCACCTCTCACACGTATTTCCTTCAAACATTTCAATTGGGAGAAAAAAGGAATCAGTAGCAAGTACAGAAGATCTCAGGTAAAATGAACCGACAGATAAAAGCTACCAAGTTGCTCTATAGAAGGATAATGGCACAGCATATGCAGCAGGAAGACATGAAAGACCGACAACGATAGCCAAGACAAAGTACTGCACATACTGAGTACAAAAGATCAAAGAGGACATTACCTGATATCGATTTCTTCAGACTTTTGCACAGTTTCCTGTACAGCTTTAATTTCTTCATGGTTCATACCAAGATTAGAACAAAAACGCCTCTGCAACATTGAAAAACATGTCAGTTTTCATTTAACAAAAAAAAAAATTTAAAAAAAAATACCATAGGTGCAGACCAAACAGACTCATTCATTCATTTTTCGGTTCTTATTCATGTTTCATTTTTTTTTTCTCCTGGATTGAAAAAAATAAAATAGTTGAAGATTTTCTCAATGCCAAAATAAGTTTCTGTCAATCTCACCAAATAGTCACCAGCATGTATGGTTCCCATCTCCATCGATTCACCCATCTCGACTTTCAACTGTTTGACAATGAATTCTTTTGCACGACCAATTTCCTTCTTTGTGGCTCCATTTGCAATAGAGCAAATTTCTATTCCATACTCAGAGATTCAGATCACTTAATAGATATGAAAGAACCTATAAAATACCTACATGTTCAAGTTATTTTAAAAGACACCTTTTACGGTGCGGGGTTTGCCCTCCTGCCTGCAAGCAATATAAATACATGCAGCCACCAAGGCATCCAGATTTCTTCCCCTTGTATTTTTCTGATCTTCCAACCTTTTGTAAATTTCACTCGCCCTATCCTAATCAATAAATAAACAAAAAAAAGCCACATTAGTAAACACAAACTGCAACAGTGAGAGGGAGAAAATGAAAATCAACTTGTTGAACTACCATCTCTCCCAAAAGCTTAAGTTGTTGGGAATTTACATATTAAACACAACTTATTTCAAACGCACCCTTAAGTGGGGACATATAACAAAGAGTCGAGACCAACATAGGGCATAGGAGACACAGAGTCATAAAAAAGGCACAACAAGGCCAACAAAGAGGCTCAACAATTTAAATGGGAAGACAATGCTGGCAAAGAGGTTCGAACCCATGACCTTCTACTCATATCGTTTTTGTTTGTCATCAAGTCTGAACTTCCGAATTTCCAATCTTCAGATAATACCTTGCCAATAGCCTGATAGGCATTAAATTATATCTAAGAACACTAAAAAGATCTGATGGGGTTCCATGAACTCTAAAGTTCAACGGAAAGAGGACACAAGCAATGAGGCAAGGACACAATCCAAATCTCTATTACTAAATATGTACCTTGAGCTGTTGAGCATATACAAACCTACAATAAAGCATCCCCCAGAATTGTTTTTTATTCATTAATCCACTTTTCGTTGAAGTGGCTCAGTATCCTGCCTTTCACTCGCAAAGGAGAACAATTCGAAATACATTTGACTCGATGGATGGGAGAAAATAATAGTAGCCATGTAGTTGAAAAGATGGAAGAAAGAAAAGTACCACATGGGTATCGTGTTTGAAAGTCATGTAGAGAACAACTGTAATGTTATGGACAAATTAACAACAGAAAAGCTAAGGAAAATGTTGGGCTTTGGCAAAAACGAGAAAATCAGATATTATATATTTTAAATACAAGTTTATAAACAGACCTTTAAAATCTTCATGAAGCGATATAAATTTGGACCTTAAAAGTTTGAAACTAGACCATTCCATCCATTTCCTCCCAAACTCCCAATATGTAATCAAAATGCCTAACCAATCAAGATCTGCGTTCTTCACACCTTATTTCCTTCCAATTAAAAAATTCAAACAGGGCCAAGGGATACCATGGGAAGATGAAACCTAGGGAAAGTAAGAAATGTCAAATCCATGGTTTCCACATGCAAAGAGCATTACCACTTCTTTGAGTAGAGGAGCACAATTGTCTATAATTACTAGAAAGCCTTGCTGGACTCATGTGAAAAAGACACAGATATTCCAATATCCCAAATCCTACTTCACCACGGAAGAAAATGAGGTACATACAGTACAAGAAGAAAGAATACCTTTATGGTCGAAACAAGACTCAACCTGAAAAAAGAAATACACTGTATTAACAGTCATAACAGCCATAATAATCTCTCTGCTAGTAAATAGCAATGCAGAAACGTTTAGTGAAACAAGTAAAAATAGCAACTTGCAAAGATCCCTAAAATAATAGAGAAAACTCAAACCCAGACATATCAAGATTACCATCCACCCGCTTTTATGAAATGACTTTACACTGAAATTCAACCTGTAAAGCAACTTCTTTTCTCATTAGCTTGAAGCTTCCAACACATTTCGTAGGATCATAAAATGTGCACATGGCATGTGACTTTTATTATTTGCCCATGACTTGTTAGAGCACATGGAATCATCCCACAAGGTGTGATAAAGACCTTGTTTGGAAGGTGTATTGCCCTTTCTCACCATTTCTTGAACTCCATCATCAAGAAAAACAGCACATTTCACATAGTTAACCTCCGGGTTTTTCCAACGACATCTGTCATTAGCCCTTCACGGGTGAAACTTGCTGCCACTTCACATCATTGTGTGCTCACTCAACAAAATAAACACCTGCCATCTCAGATACACCAGGAGGACCGATTGAACAAGAGAGTCCACTTCTGGTTTTACTCTAAATTCACAAAGTTCCTTACTTTCATAATTACGTCATCAAACTTCACACAACCCACCCAAAAGAAAAAGGTAAAAAGGAGATTAATTTGAGCCCCAACACTAAGCAATTCAACCATACCAAAAAGAAAAGAAAAGAAAATGTGAAATGCATAAGCTAACATTCCATTTCCCTCCATGGAAACACTCAGTCCAAAAACCTACACAAAATTTTAACTCTTTCTAATGTGAATAACCAAATATTGTCTTCATGAAAAAAAAAACAAGTAACTTAAAAAAAAGAAAAATAAAAAAATAAAAAAATAGACCTATCAGCCATGGTAGCAATGGACTTAAAAGCCAAAACAATAGCACGATCAGGATCACCACTGCGATTTTGCAACCGAGCAAGTGTAGAATCACCATTAGAACCAACCGGACCTTTAGAAATGACGGTGGAGAGACCTGAGTCACCGAGAAGGGGGTTAACAGGGCCACCAACTCGGACCGGGTCATGGTCACCGGACTCATCGGCAAAAGTTCTCCACTCGGAGGTCTCGTCTATAGACCTGGACTCCAAAACCAGGCCACACTCAGAGCAAACGGTGTCGCCCGCCGCGTGGTCGAAAACAACCTCCGTGTTCATCTTGCAATCTGTGCAATACGTATCACCCATATCTGTCTCTGTTTGTATCTGCTATAAGACAATGCTTTAATTTAGCCAGAAACACAATACATCTGTTTATTTAATTTTATTTATTTGTGTGTGTATGTTCTTCGGTGTTATATACTGTTTCTTTTTCTTTTTATTTATTATTTAAAGTTTATTTCTGTTTATATAGTGATAGCTTTCTTCTCCTCCTTCCAGAAGGAGAATCGAATCTGACCTGTCATTTTGAAGAGAGAGAGAGAGGAAAAACACGGGTATGAAGGGTCAAACGGCCACTTTGCTATGAATGTTGTATATACTTGATCCAGAAAGTTATTTCGAATGGGTCACCGTATTATAAAATTATATTTTTTTATCTAAAAATTTTTATCTACCACGTTCAAGAGTTTTTTAAATAACGTAAATCGTGAATTATATTCTTATAATCCAGTTTATAAATGTTGTCGTTTTAGCCGAAAGAAATCGATAGGTTGAGGAAAAAAAAAAGATAGTCAATTGTATGAAAAATAAAGGGGCTTACATTGATCTAACAATCGTTAAATCTCACAACTAACAACATGCACTGTACTATTTATACCGTCTCTTAGGTTAAGGCAAAAGTCATGTATTAATATAATCTCCATTTTAGTCAAAGTAAAATGATATGTCTATGTTTCGTATGTCTATTTTGTTATATTATAGACATATATATCATTTATATGCAAAGTTTATTTTGAATTGTGAATGTGATCGAACTCAGAATGAAAATGAGTAAACAATCGGGTCTTTCTTGTTCTAGGATTATATAGAGAGTAATTATTGTTATTGTAATGGATCAACTTAAGGAATAAGGCTGCTTACGATATCAAATATATATTTGGAATCAAGTTCAACCGTAGCTAGCGCGATTATCCATAAGAGTGGAGCTAGTGGGTGGTTATATAAGCCCTCACGCCTCACGTTTAGTCATAACTGCTCTTTAGTCCAGATGAATATGTCTCCGATCCGGCAGCCCCCTCGTCGGGACACCTTACTGGTCCGACGACCTTTCTACTAGTCAGGGACTTGCCCTGATCAGCTTGCTTGGCCTGATCAGCTCGCTTCCTCTGGTCAGGAATCTCCCTGGCCTCGACAAATTTATTTCTTCTGGTCGTAGTGGTACCCAGATCGGGTACAGCTCTGTCCTGTTCTGCCGGTTCGCTTTATATCTGCTTGACACGTGGACTGATCCGGGTCACCCCCAATCAAAGCCCCCCAGATCTTAATCGATCAGGTCTGGCCTTTAAAATGGATTAAGATCTGAAGTTCAAAATTGTTCCACGTGTACCGTCCAGATGGCCCATCAACCCTTGTCTCGGTTAACTCAAACGTCACCATAATTGCACACGCTTTGTCTCTTCGATCGACGCGTAGTCCAAGCGTCCCATCTCTTGGTTAAAGGCTATTAAATTTATTAGATCCTGCAAGCGCCCATCATTATTTAAAGCTACAGACGTCCAATTTGGCAGATTTGCTCCCTCAATTAACAAGTAATTCTTCTTCATCTTTGTGCGATAATAATTTTTTTCTTTTTTACTCCTTATGAATCCAAATCAACCTGAAATACCCAATCCTGGTGAAAATCCTCTCTTCTCTATTCTTCCCCCTCATCTGATTGCTTCTATCGTTCTTACCCTTGTCGAATCGCCTCCGACCGAGTATAATATTTCCGGCCCGTCGCGCCGACACGCGGCGTTGAGGAGGACCTACGAGATTGAGAAAATGATGGCTTGCCACGCAATCGACTCCAAACTAAAGGATTCGGATATCACTGACATCTGTGATAGGTTTGGGTTAAATAAGAACGTTTATGCCCCTATCCGACCTGCACCCGGAAAAAGTGTTGCTGCTCCTCCTCTGCGCTGCATCGCGATCGTTTATAAAGAGCAGTTTGAATGCGGCCTCAGATTTCCTCTTCCTCCAACTTTCCTGGAAATACTCCGATATTATGACTTGGGGCTTGGTCAGATAGTTCCCAATAGTATAAGGGCCATTACAGGTTTTTTGATTTGGTGTAGGTGTTTTGTGACCCCCATCTCTTTACAACTTTTTAGAACCTTTTACCAATGCAAACAAGTTAAGAAGAATCCTGGCTGGTACTGCTTCTGTAGGAGAACCGATAATTTGAGTGGTGTCCGTTTGATTAAGAAAACAGACCAATCTTTCTCTGATTGGAAGAAGCACTTCTTCTTCATTAGGCACAACACCGCTAGGGATCTAGGCAAGTGGAATACCTCAACTAAGAATAGCGATGTGTTAGAGAGCAAAACGGATAAGAAGTTGTTGAAGGATATCAGTGTGTCCCCGATATATCTGGGTCGAGAAATTTAGTTCAATCCAATCGATCGATGCGCTTTCATTTTGAGACTCGCCGCCCGTAACCTTACGTTGAGTTATCATAGGAGAGATATAATTTGAGTAGGACCTCTTATTTTGAACATTTACGTTTTTCCTCTATGGCATGTCTTTAATTAATTTTTTTGTTGGCATTTGCAGTGGCGAGCTTTACTGATATCATCCAGATTGCTGATAAGACATCACCTCCCCGTGGTCAAGGTGCATCCGATTCTGTTGTCAACCCAAATGTGCCAGATCAGACTGCCAAGCCTGTTGACAGTCATCCAATTGAGCCCTCAAATGAGACAGATCAGGCCGATGGTGATTCTGAGGAGACCAATGATTATCGGATTGTTTCTCACAACGCTCTGGTAGAGACTACAGCTGAGACTAGGCGTGCTTCGAAACGTATTAGATCTCAAGATCACACTGGTGGAGATGCTGGGGCCTCTGAACGAGCTCAAGGGGAGAGATACGATTGGAAAGAATGGACTAACCAAGATCTGTCCAAATTTGTAAGATTCTTTTTCATAAGTAGCAACCTGTCTTTTTTTTTTTTTGTGTGTGTGCTGACTTTGCTCCTTGTATTCCCTTCCAGGGAGCCAAACTGGGTAAAGAGATCTTGTCCAGACTAAGGAGTTCTGGACAAGTTGAGAAAGACTCGTCTGGATCTCTCGTCAGTGGAAGGCCAAGTATGAAGATTTGTTGAGCTCCTCTGCTGCGGAGAAAATGGAATTGTCTGACGAGTTGAAGGCCAAAACTGATGAGTTCCAGGCCAACCTTGCTACTGCCAATGAAGTCAAGTCCGAGCTGGAGAAGATGGTGGCCACTCTTGAAAATGAGAGGGATAATTTGAAAAGCAGGCTGCCTGAGCACATCGCTGAAGCCCTTGCTAATTATAGGAAGTCTGATGAGTTAGCCAATAACATCAAGATGCTTTTTGCCCCCATTATTTGGTTTGGGTACTCTTCAGCTATTGAGGACATGAAGGCTGTTGGTCTAGCTGTTGATGCTGCCAGACTTTCCCACTCGAGCTGGAACAGGCATGATGGGTCTCAAATTTACAAGACCAGATTCAAAGAATTTACAGATGAAGTAGACTTGGTTTCCAAATATGGCAGAAAGCCTCCACAAACTGGCTCATCTTCTAAGTCCGAAGCTCCCCCCAACTTGAAATGAGATCGTTTAGCTTGTTATTTTATTCCAATTTTGATTTGAAAACATTATTGTTTGTTGTTGTTGCCTTCAAACTTTGGTATTTTTTGCTTACCCTCATATGGGTACTTCTTGACCTTGGGTGCCTCTGGCACCTTGCACAATTATTGAAATACGTTTGCTTCTGTGCCTTATATTTTATTGTGTCCTTATCTCGTTCTCTCAAGATGACATGTGATTGGCCTGGGCACTGCTTTGTCATCACTGTGGTTATTAGCAGTCAAGTTATATCCAAACTCAATGAATTTCTTTATTTTCAGGGATATTGACTCGACTCGAGGTCCGAAAGTCTCGCGACTGACCGAGGTCTTACATGTCCGATTTTCAAACGATCCGACGACATGAGGTCCTAATTAAGAGACATCCCGAGGTCTAAAAGCGGTCAGTTTTTGATTAAAAATTTTCTCTCTTTAAGAGTTTTTTTTTGACCTGGCCTGAGGTCTTTAAATAGACGACCTGACCTGAGGTCTAAAAACGAACTGATTTCAGACTTAATAAATTTTTCCTTTTGTAGAGTTTTCGACCTGACCTGAGGTCTAAAATAAACGACCTGACCTGAGGTCTAAAAACGATCCGATTTTTCAGACTTAAGAAATTTTCTCTTTTGAAGAGTTTTAGACCTGACCTGAGGTCTAAAATAACCGACGACTCGAGGTCTAAAATGATCCGATTTTTTGGACTTAAGAAATTTTCTCTTTGAAGAGTTTTAGACTCGACTGAGGTCCGAAATAAACGACGACTCGAGGTCTAAAAACGATCTGATTTTTCAGACTTAATAATTTTCTCTTTTGAAGAGTTTTCGACCTGATCTGAGGTCTAAAATAAACGACCTGACCTGAGGTCTAAAAACGATCTGATTTTTCAGACTTAAGAAATTTTCTCTTTTGAAGAGTTTTTTACCTGACCTGAGGTCTAAAATAAACGACCTGACCTGAGGTCTAAAAACGATCTGATTTTTCAGACTTAACGAGTATTCTCTTTTGAAGAGTTTCATAATGGAACTATATTACAGCCATGACATAATTCAAAAGTTCAAGATAAAGTCATAATGCATAATAAACTTGCAAAAATAAAAACGACTGTCACTTGCCTTAAACATAAAATTTCTTCAGATTAATTGCATTCCAACTTCTAGGAATGGTTTTCCCTTCGCTATCAGCCAATTGGTATGCTCCTTTTCCATGTACCTTAATGATGATCGATAAGGACCCTCCCGCTAGGATCGAGATTTCCACTTGGTTCTCGTCACGACCTCATTTTTGCGCAACACCAGATCGCCAATCTTAAAATAGCATTGTTTCACCTTGGAGTTGTAATACTGGGAAACCTGTTGCTTATATTTAGCCATTCGGATCAAAGCAATATCTCTTTTCTCCTCCACTTCATCCTTAGTGTGCCTTATTTCCTCTTCTTGGATCTGGTCATTATGTAGCGTTGTTCTAGGGGATGGCAATCCAATTTCTGCTGGAATAACAGATTCACATCCATAGGCCAGTGAGAATGGAGTTTCATGTGTTGACATATTTAGGGTAGTCCTGTAAGCCCAAAGAATGTTTGGGAGATGTTCTACCCAGTGCTTTCCCTCTTGCTCCAGCCTCTTCTTCAAGCCAAGCTTGATCAGTCTATTAGTTTGTTCCACTTGACCATTTGCTTGTGGGTGACCAACAGAGGTGAAATGTTGTTTTATGCCCAACTCTGTACACCATTCCTGAACTCCACTGTCTTCGAATTGAGTACCGTTGTCTGAAATTATGGTCTTTGGTATCCCATACCTGCATATCAGATTCTTCCACAAGAATTTTTGGATCTGTTTTGGTGTGATAGTGGTTAATGGTTCAATTTCTCCACCCATTTAGTGAAATAGTCAACGGCCACTACTAAGAATTTATAACTTCCTGGTGCTGTTGGAAGTGGTCCCACCAGGTCGACACCCCATTGATCAAAGGGCCAGGCTGAGATAACTGGAGTTAAATTTTCAGGCGGCTGATGGGATAGATTACTATGGACCTGACATGACCTGCATGCCAAGACTAACTCCTCTGCATCCTGCTGCATCTTAGGCCATTAGTAGCCAAACAACCTGCACTTCCTAGCTAAAGCTCTTGATCCCAAATGGTTTCCACAGATCCCCAAGTGGATCTCTCTCAACAAGTAATTGCCTTCTTCTATAGTAACACAACATAACCAAGGGGATATGAACGATTTCCTATACAGAATGTCATTGAATAGGGCATACCTATCAGATAAGCGTTGGATTTTGCGAGCTTGCATCTTGTCCTCTGGTAGCAGGCCGTCTTTTAGATATGCTACAATGGAATCCATCCATGTTTCCCTCTGTGTAATTGGTTGCACCTCAGATACCTCATAACTCCGTTGATGTAATTGCTCGACCAGGACCTTCTTGTCTGACATAAAATTCGATGCTAATTTGGACAAGGCATCTGCTCTAGTATTCTGTGATCTGGAGACCTGCTCCACCTGCACTTCCTGAAACTGGTTTATCCTTGATTGGGCCAGAGATAAGTACTTCTTCATAGGTTCCTCATTTGCTTCATATTCCCCCCTGATATGGTTTACTACCAGTTGAGAGTCACTGTAGACTTTGAGTTGCTTAACCCCAAAGATTAGAGCTAAGTTCAAACCGTAATCGGTGCCTCGTACTCGCTTCGTTGTTGGTTGCGTGGAAGTTAAAATGCAGAGCATAAGGGAACTCTCGCCTTTGGACTTATGAGGAGGAGCCCGCATCACGACCACTCTTGCTAGATGCTCCATCAACAAATAACTTCCACCGACATGCTTCTTTCGGATTCACTTGTTGATTGATAGAAATGGATTTCTCTTCTGCCAGAAAATCTGCTAGAGCCTGAGCTTTCACTGTTGTTCATGGTCTGTATTCTAGATCGTACCCTGCTAATTCGACGACCCATTTGGCTAAGCGACCTGAAGTGTCTGGCCTACTCAGTATTTGCTTTAATGGCTGATCGGTCAAGACGACCACCGGGTGACTCTGAAAATAAGATCTCAATTTCCTGGACGCATGTACCAATGCTAGTACCAATTTCTCCGCATCTGAGTACCTCACTTCAGGTCCATGTAAGGATTCGCTGGTGAAATAAATCGGCTTTTGGAGTGAATCCTGTTGCCTAACCAAGACAGTACTAATGGCCTCATCACAGACTGATAGATAGAGGTATAACACTTCTCCTTCTTGTGGAGATGTCAGAGTCGGCAATTCCAACAAATATTTCTTCAATTCTTCGAAAGCTTCTTGACAATCTGCCCCCCAATGAAATGGTGTATCTTTCCTTAAAATTTTAAAGAAAGGCAGTGCACGCTGTGCTGATCGTGAAAGAAATCTGTTCAACGCCGCTAACCTTCCAGTTAATCTTTGAACTTCTCTAACATTGGTGGGTGGTGGCATCATCTTCAGTGCATCCAACTTGTCTGGATTGGCCCTGATTCCATCCTTAGAAATCATGTAACCCAGAAATTTCCCAGACCTAACACCAAAGGTGCATTTCTTGGGATTCAACTTCATTTTGGCATTTCGAAGTACTTCACAGACTTCTTTGACATTTTGTAAATATTGATCTAAAGACCTGCTTTTGATCAATAAGTCATCAACATAAACCTCCATAGACTTGCCTATCTGATCATGGAAAATTCGATTAACTGCCCTCTGGTAGGTGGCACCTGCATTCTTCAGCCCAAACGGCATGGTAACATAATAATATGTGCCAAATTCTGTTATGAAAGCCGTTTTCTCTGCATCTTTTGGGTCCATGAATATCTGGTGATACCCTTTATATGCGTCCAAGAACCCAAAAATATCAAAACCCACGGTCGAATCCACCACTGTCAGTCTCGGGTGAGTGTAAATCGTCTTTAGGGCAAGCCTTGTTCAAGTCCGTAAAGTCTACACACATTCTCCAAGATCCATCTGACTTCTTCACTAAAATCGGATTGGCTAACCATTCTGGGTAAACCACCTCCTTGACAATCCCTGCTTGCTTTAACTTGGCAACTTCCTGTTTGATGACTGAGATCCTTTCTGGTGCAAAATGTCTCTTCTTTTGACGAACTGGGGGTCTGTTCTGATCCACATTCAAACTATGTACTATGAACTCTGGTGATAAGCCAGGCATATCATCTGTCTTCCATGCGAAAACATCTCGGTATTCTCTGAGCAGGTCTGTTAACGCTCTTTTATGGGGGTCTGGAATCCATGAACCTATACTGACCACTGATTCTGTTCCCGGTTCTCCGATCTGAACAGACTCGGTCTGATCCGCAGTTACCCAAGTCTTCTCTTCTTCTGGCAATAGCTCTTCAAAAGTTACCTGTTGAACCAACTGTTTCTCACCAACTACATATGTGTAACAGCTCTTGGCTATTTCCAAATATCCTTTAATTTCAACCGATCCAGAACCGACAGGAAATTTCATACTGTTGTGGGCTAAGGAGATAACCGCTCGCATATCGATGATTCTTCGGGTCTCCTATAATGACATTGTACGCCGAGGTGCTTTAACCACAATGTAATTTTACCAGGGTCCCGCCTTAGGTAATTTACCATAAGTTGTTGTAATGTGACCATGCCCATAGGATGGATAGGCGGGCTCGCAAATCCGAACGATGGTGTGAATACGGTGTTAAATCGGAATCCTTCAACTTCATGGCCTGGAAGGCCTCAGTAATACAAGATGTTAACAACACTTCTCGTGATCGACACGCATTCTTTTCACCCAGTTCTTGTTGATTACGGCCTCAATGACCAGCCCTTCATTGTTGATAACTATCGGTAGTGGATCCCCTGGTCCATACCTCACTTCTCCTGATACCTTTTGACGTTTACCAGAACTCTGACCCTGATCCGTTTGTCCTGTTGAGCTTACTTCTTTCTCCTGGTCTGTCCGCCTGGGACCTCCCATGATCGTGTTGATTGTATTTATTGGACGGTTATTGATCTGACCGTCCTGATCTGGGGAGGGATGTCTCTGCCTTCTTTGTTCTTTGTTCTTATTCCTCTCGCTCGCATGCGGTCCCCTCCTAAACTCTCTCTGTGCCCCTCGGGCTGTTCGTTCTGAGATCTCGCCAACGACCTCGTCAAGTTGTCCTTCCATAATCTGCTGCGCCTATATCCTCGATTAATTCCTCGCATGACTCAGATCGTGACCAACATCCTGATGGAATTTACAGAACTTGGTCTGATCTCTCTTTTCTCCGGGTCATTTCATGGGAAATGGAGTTCTAGCTATGCCTTTACGTTCCATGATAGCGAGAACTTGCTCCCGTGATCTGTTCAACGGAATCAGGTCTCTGTCCTGCAGAGCACCTCTTTTGCCCAATCTGTCGGTTATGGGTGCCTGCACCCTATCCCAAACTGATTTATGCTTCTTGTCAGATTTTTCATCTGCCTTTCCTTTCCTATGATCTCCTTTCTCCAACTCGTGCTTAGCACGATTAGCTTCCTCTCCTGCGACAATTGCTTGAAAGCAATTGCCAAGCACTCTTCCATAGTTCTCGGGATTTTTGCCATTTAATTTTGCATGTAACCTCCTTCTCGTAGTCCTCGCTACTTAACGTGGCCACTAGAAACCGATCATCCACATCACCACCACCGGGTTGATTCTGCGTTAAACCTTTTGATGAATCAGTAGAACCGTTTCGTCGGACTTTTGCTTGATAGTAAGCAAATGAGTCGCTTTCTTTGAAACGGTCTCGCAAATGATAAACATACTCATGAACTTCTTCGTTAAAAGCAAAAGTCGGTGATAGATCTGGATGGCAATTTGTTAAACCAATCCCTAGCCCTTCCGTAAATAAGTGCGGGAAAAGCCTTGCACTTCATTTAAATCTGGAGCATTATACAACTGCATATGTGCTATATACTGGTGCATATGATCATACGGGTCCTTTGTTCCATCATATGGACTGATTTTGGGTATCTTGAATCCTCGGGGACAGGGGTATGCTTCAATGTGCTCTGCAAAGGGCGATCCCAGGTGGAACTCGTCCTCCTCATCTTCTAACATTGTATCCAATTCGGCCCTTGCAGCCTCATCAACTTGACGAGTTTTGCTCTTAACAACTTGACCACTGGATTCTGCAGCTTCCTTATAACCACCCCTGTTTTCTGGTGATAAATGCCCTACTCCTCCAAAAGTTTCTACCTTTTCCTTCCCCTTTCTTACACTTTCTAAAAGGACGAAAATCTTCATATCCCATTGTCTTTAAAGCATCCACTAGAGTTGTTTCGCCATTTCCTTAGTATTTGGTCGATCTTCGGTTGTTTTTCCGGATTTTCTCTCGGATCTTGATCCGCATTTTCCGGATCGCGTGAGGAACCTACTAGGTCCTTCCATAGTTGACTTTTCTTAGATTTCATGTCTGCTACTCTGTAATTCGTCACTAGAAGCAAAAAATGGCCCTCCTTCTAGCGCCAATGATCGAACTCAGAATGAAAATGAGTAAACAATCGGGTCTTTCTTGTTCTAGGATTATATAGAGAGTAATTGTTGTTATTGTAATGGACTGAACTTAAGGAATAAGCTGCCTACGTATCCAAATATATATTTGGAATCAAGTCCAACCGTAGTTCAGGCGGTTATCCATAAGAGTGGAGCTAGTGGGTGGTTATATAAGCCCCCACGCCTCACGTTTAGTCATAACTGCTCTTTAGTCCAGATGAATATGTCTCCGATCCGCTTCCTCTCGGTCGGGACTCCGCCTGGTGTCGACGCCTTCTTCTACTAGTCAGGGACTTGCCCTGATCAGCTTGCTTGGCCTGATCAGCTCGCTTCCTCTGGTCATGAATCTCCCCTGGCCTGATCAGCCTATTTCTTCTGGTCGTAGTGGTACCCAGATCGGGTACAGCTCTGTCCTGTTCTGCCGGTTCGCTTTATATCTGCTTGACACGTGGACTGATCCGGGTCACCCCAATCAGAATGCATTGTGGATAATTAATGAGTGAAAAGATTAGAAATACTACATCTGCTTGTGTTACTTATTGTTCATTGAATCTTCCAATCAAATCAAATTCAAAGTTTAAGAGAATAATAAACCGATTCGACTCAACTTCAGGTTAGTGAGTTTAAAATACTAATAAACCGACTTGACTCGAGTTCTGGTTAGCTATTCATGAATCGCTTGACCCGAACCTAATGAATAATGATACATCATCATGTCGTGGGCCATAGTTATTAGTATTACAATTTTGAGTAATAATACATACACAAATCACACAACTATTGTAACACAATTATTGTCTGAACTTGTATATACACCGTTTGTTCTTAATGTAGATTCATTAATCATTAGTATATTTGATCAATGATATTGATACACGTTGTGTTACAATTATATTCATTGGAACCTAAAACTTCATTTTTAACTAATAAAGACATTTTTTAACATCAAAATTACATCGTTTCACATTAACCCACCCTGATATACATACCTCCGCCCCTGGTTCATAATAATTGAAACATATATATCTTATCTCAACGTTAAAAAACACACACATATATATATATATATATATATATATATATATATATATATATATATATATATATATATATATATATATATATATTTATTTATTTATTTATTTATTTTTATTTTTATTTTTTTTTGCTTAACATGTGTATCTGTACCTAAAAAATACTATAGCTTCTAATAATAGACGAGTCTTTGAAGCAAAACCAAGGGACAAAAGCATTCTGTAACACCCCGAATATAATATATATGGGATTTTAAGTCTTTTCGGTCTTCGAGCAACAACAAAAACAAAACAAAAGTTTGAATAAATACAATATCTCCTAAACAAATAATAAAAGGTTGTTGAAAGAAGGATTTTATGGGCTATATAAAGAATGATGTACTGTGTTGCATAACACAATTTGAAAGAAAATAGAGTAACGATAGAGACACAACCGTTTGATATAACGAGTAGCACAACGTGCATCTATATCATGGATCATGATGGGGTAATGATGATCAATGAGTCTATATTAAAAATCAATAGTGTAGATTCACGTTGTGGCACCCGTTGTGTCACAACGGTTGTGTCTGTATCATTGAAGAGACACTCTTGTATACCAAGCAGCATGTGAAGAAGCATCGAGCACGGTTCTGGTCAAGGATCAAGATAACGTGCACAGACCTATATATTATGTGAGTAAAGCGCTCCAAAGACTAGAAGTCAGATATTCAAATGCAGAGAAGTTGGCAGTAGCCTTGGTGCATGCCTTTAGAAAGCTAAGGCCATATTTCCATCACACCCAATTGTTGTAATTATTGATCAACCACTTCGGTAAATATTGACACGACCTGACACATCAGGCAGGTTAGCAAGGTGGGTGGTCGAACTGGTGATGTACGATATGGACTTCCGCCCCAGAATATCCATCAAGGCCCAAGCCTTGGCGGATTATTTAGCTGAAAGAGTAACTATCACCATCGATCATGATCAGCCGTACTGCAAATCCGAACAATGGACGTTGTACGTCGTTGGGCATCTAGCAAAGAAGGATCAGGGGCGGGTCCGCTACTCGTCAGCCCAAAAGGGGAAGAGTTCCCTTATGCTTTGCATTTCAATTTTCTGCTCAACTTGTGAGCAAAACTAGGAGCAAAAAACTTGCAGGTGTACAGTGACTCACAACTCGTGGTTAATCACGTGAAGGGAGAATATGAGGCAAAAGAGGAGCCGATGAAGAATTACTTGGCCATCGTCCAGACATTATTAAAAGGCTTTGAGAACGTCCAGATTGAGCAGATCTCCCGATCTCGTGAATCCGGCGGCAGATGCACTTTCAAAGTTAGCATCTAACTTTTATCGATAAGAAAGTCTGGTCGAGTCGATTTCAAAGAACGAAGTCATGACAACCAGGCGATTCAACCTATCGTTTAGAAGGATACTTGGATGGATCCCATAATATCCTACCTAAAGGATGGAATCGTTCCCGCAAATAAGTCTCCGGCAAGACGAATATATTTTTGGAAGCCGGGTACTCTCTTTAACGATGTACTTTACGTAAAATATTTTATAGCACTATGACTCGGATAAAGCGCCGAAGATGAAAGAAATTACCTCATTCGCGAAATCCACCAAGGAATCTACGGAAACCATGCTGGAGCTCGGACTTTGTCCAGAAAATGCTGTCTGTTCGGCTACTATTGGCCCACTATGCAGCACGACGCCCAAGAGCTCGTCCAAAAGTGCAGGTCGTGCCAAGTGCACGACAACATATCACACCAAGCTTCTCAATCCATGACTCCAATTGTATCCCCTGGCCGCTTTGATCAATGGGGAGTAGATTTGGTTGGCCCATTTCCCGAACTCCGCTTGATTTCGAGTTTCGGTCGAAAGATGAGACTATTTCACCGGATGGATAGAAGTTGAAACCCCATTACGATCACAGCCAAAGCAATTTAGAAATTCCTCCGGAAGAACATCAGATGTAGATATGGCTTTCCGAAAATGCTAATCTTGGACAACGGGACACGGTTCAAAGATAGAATTGTTCAAGCATGGTGTTCCGAACTGGGTATCACCCAACACTTCACATCCGTAAGTCATCCTCAAGCCAATGGGGCGGTTCGAAAGAAATTAGAAGAATAAGGATCAAGTTAGGATGAACATTTACAGGACTATGCCGAATGCAAAGAATCGAGAAACACCTCCTTAGCATATGGAAGTGAATCGGTGATTCCAATAGAGATTGGACTTTCTTCACCTCGGTCCGAGCTCTACACAGAAACATATCTATTGGTCCCTTGAAAAGGCTTTTGTTAAGTTTTGAGGGGGTGAATAAACTTAACACTTAAAACTTTGGAGTTTGAACAGATCAACTGACTTATAGTCTGCTGACTATAGAGTCTGGTGCAACGGAATAATACTTAAGCCTTTTTCCTTGCTGTTTAAATAATGATACTAAGTATTGATACTCAAGAGTGTAAAGTGTGTGAAATCGATTGCTTCTTGGTGATAGATGTTGTTGTGATTTCAGTAATTATAAATGCAGAAAGCAAATGCACTAAGTAAAGTAGAGCAAGATTTTTAATGGTTACAGGTAGTGTAATCATGTCAGTCCACTCTTCTCTTGTGATGTTGGAGGAAACTGTGAGGATATTGTTGTGCCCACAATAATCCGTATATGGTTTGATTAATTTTACAGTACCTAAATTTATGTGTCACATATATTTTATCTGTGACTAACCCTGCCAAGAAGTCTTGTGACATACAATGGCATTTACTTATTTTGCAGGTACCCTGAAACACACCATAAATGATTAAAACTATATGTGTATGATACATTTATTATCATCACCATTTTATATGATATGATGTTGAATAAATAACTATTGGGCTCATCATAAATTAAATGGTCCAGCTACAAATTTAAATTACACAACTACTAAGCCCTTTAGTAACCAAATTCTCGGCCATTTTCAAATTAATTACTTACCCAGCCCTTTTACTTTGTTCAGCCCTTTTATTTACCCTACCAATATAAACCCACTCTAAACCTAAAAAATTCTTCCATACCCTATTTCCAAGCTGCGTCCCTAATTCTCATTCAGACAACATCAGCTGCCCCATTTACTCTGCCTCCTTCCTTTCTCGTTTCTCCACTCTCCATTTCCATTTTTCGACAAAGAACTCTCCTCTTTCTGAAAAACTTTTGTCCGAACCTCTAACACCTCGATTTCACTCACCAAATCCTGATTATTTCATCTTCGATTTCACACTAATTGACTGAGAAGATGAACAGATCTTCAATGAATCTGTCAGATCGAAAGATGAAAGATTTCATCTCTATTATGGCTCGATGGTAAAATAAAATCAGAGTCTATATCATCTATTCGATGAATGATTAAGAGTAAAGCTGCATCTTTTATACTCTGCTGAACTTCCGACCATTATATGAATTCAGGTAAAGTCCAGATCGTTGATAATCTGGGTCACATATTATATAGCTGAGACTTTATTCTTGTTCTATGTTATTTTCGAGTCAATGTTTAGGTGAAATCATGTTTCGATTGATAATCCTAGTCCGATTGATGAGTCAATATGAGTACTATGACGATTTGAGTTTGTAATCAAAGATGAGGCATTTTATTAAAGTATTATGACGAAATCAGACTTCTTCTGGTTAACCAGCTCTGATTAATGACTCATCTATGTCTCATTAAGATTTGATTGTCACTAGTTATGTGTCAAAGTTTTTAGATTGATATTTTTGGGTCAAATTTACTTTGGTTCATAAGTCAGGGTTATCCTCCTGTTAAAATCATGTCAGCTTTTCTTCTATTGATGGTTCAATCAGAGTATTATGCAAAATTGTGTATATTGTAGTTAAAGATGAAGAATTTCACTAAAAAGAATGATAAAAACAAATTTCGATCTATAAAACCTTTTGTCAAACTGAATGGATCAATGAGTTTATGTTTCGAATGATTACTCTAGGTCATTAGATTGATGAAATTAGGTTATGTGCTATGATTTTATTTTTGTCAAAATACTGATTGATGATTCATTAGCACTTGCATCACTTGCATGTCCCATTCGGTTAAATATTTGATGAAATCTTATGATTTATGAACCAAATCCTGAGTATTGATCTTATGAAATGATGTACTCTATGCTAATCGCTATGAATTCCGAATATAGCTAAGATGAAGCATATTTCAAAGTTGCATGTGCTTTGGATTTGGTGTGGTATGAACTTACATCTATATTCATAACACACCCACACTCTTCTACTACTACCACACTTGAGAATTCTCTGCATAAATTTATATACTTTGATAAACTCATCTTTTGTGTAATATATATATATATATATATATATATATATATATATATATATATATATATATATATAGAGAGAGAGAGAGATGTGTATAGATATCAAACATAAATAAATATGTTGTTGTATTTATAAAAATCAAAATAAATAAATTGAGTCAATGAAACTGTTGGTCTTTTTTCATACATTGCATTAATGATAGTTTATTATATCAATGTTGATCACAGTGCATCCGAAAAGTTTTTCAATCTTAAACAACTCAACATCTTTTGAATACAACAACTATACTATATTTTCAACTCAATGGAAATCTTTTCCATAATCATTCATTGCATTTCATTTTTTTCTAAATTATCAAGTAAATGCTTCTACCATTTACCGCCTATATATTCTCGGTGACACTAAACCTGATCCAAAGAATGTCGATCAAACATTTTCTTATTTACTAAAAAATTCCCTTGTATTTACAAAATTGTTTAAGTGTTCTTACTTCTCAGTTTATCTTCAATCTGAGTTGTAAGTTCGCGTTTTAATTCATATTTATCTGAGTAATCTGGATTGAAACTAGGTATTGGTGAAATCATCTGGGAATCCAGCTTGAGCTTTGGGATTGCACCAAGGCTTGTCTCTGGCACAAGTTCTTTTCACAGCCTAACCTTTGTGTTCATATAAGTAAGTTCTCGCATTTGCTTTTTGCTTTCAAGTTGCTAATTTTCTCTGTGTGCTTGATTTTTAGAACTTGGTTAGAAAAAGAAAAACAAAGGTTGTATTGTGTTCTATTGTATTGAATTTTTCAGAAACAGAACTGTGTTTGAATCCTAGTGATTATATCACTGTGGAAATCAGGATTCACACACTACAATATGATCTGAAAAGGTTCAATAAGTTTGAACAAGTTTATCCATCTTGTATCTTACTTTCAGTATTAAAGATCAGTTGTAATCTGTAAACTGAATATAGTGAAATCTATGGATGTGTGGTTGATATTGACATATAGGACTGTTGATAGTTTATACAACTATTAAAATCAGTATATGTGTTTTGAGAACAAATTAGAAACACACTTAAATCCCTGCATGCTAAATTAATTAGGTTTTAACTCGTTAAAATCCTTAATCTAATTGATCACAAGAACATTACCCTATACACGTTGATCTTAGCTAGATCTTCCGCCTAGTTTATTATCAATATTAGGTTAATTAAATTGGAAACTCAAAAGGCTAATTAAAATTTTAAAAGGTCAGAATATCCTATTCACCCCCTCCTCTAGGATATATATATTGCGCATACTCGATCCAACAAGTGGTATTGGAGCTTGGTTTCATGTGAATGTTGTGCTTAAAACCTGCTATCTACTCTGTGATATCTGTGATTATAGTTGTTGCTCGTATTACTTGAGTTACTGCTACTGATCTGTTCCATCTACAGGTGTTGTATTTAAGGTTTTTTTTTTAAAAATTAAAACTGCTTGGTTATCGTTTAGACTGAATTTTAGATTCAGTCTCTCGTTTCTGACCGAGTTTTATTTCTGCAAACGATTAAGACTTAAGTTTACTCACACACCACTTTGCAACACAATATCGAATCTGAGATTTTTGTCATATCTTTTGAATCCGCCTGCATCGCATTGTAATCGCATTGTATCACTACATTAGTGTTAAGTGCATTGATCTGCATTGTATTACATTTCATTATCATCTAAACGCCTAGAAACATTAATTAAATGGCTTACATGAACTATAATTAGCCACCACCACGAGAGGGCTTATCTTTGGTAAGACCTCCCTATTTCGATATTACTGGTTATATTCAGTGGAAGAGGGCTATGGAACTCTATGTAGAGGCAATGGACATCCGGCTATGGTACATTATAGTGGATGGACCCTTTGTCCCTACTAAGGAAGGTAGATATGAGGGTGTGTTAGTACAAGTTAAAAAGGAAAGGGCTGAATTAGATGATCAAGATTATCGAAAGATGACCCTCAACTCTAAGGCTACCGATATCCTTGTTAACGCTCTAAGTCCAGGTGAGGGAAAATACGTCGTAGACTGTAAGACTGCTAAGGAAATATAGGATCATCTTTAAATGCATCATGAGGGTAATACTCAAGTTAAGGACAATAAAATTAACCAACTCATGTTTGCATATGAATCATTTAGGATGGGTTCAAACGAGACAATAAGTGACATGGATACTAGATTCACTGATATTATGACAACACTATCTGCACTAGGTAAAACCTTCAAATCCAAAAAGATTGTGCAAAAGATCCTTAGGAGCCTACCCGAAGAATGGGACGCCATGGTTACGGCTATACAACAGGCTAAGGATCTGAACACTCTGAAAAAGGATGAACTTATTGGCTCATTTATTGTGCACGAGATCATGCTGGCCTCTCGCAAGCATACTAAGCCAGAGACTAAGAGAGTGGCATTCAAGGCCAAATCCCAGCCCACCGAACCTAAGACTACTGAAAGTGAGAGTGATAATGAAGATCATGCACTTATGGTTCATAACTTCAAGAAGTTTAATAAAGGTTCAAAATCTGAACCTAAATCCTAAAAAGTCAAAGCCAAACGGGGTTCCGATGTCCATTGCTACGAATGTCAACAAAAGGGGCATATAGCCAATGAATGTCCAAATCGCAAGTCGAAATCTAAAAAGAAGTCCAAACCAGTTTTTGATAATAAAAAGAAATCTAAACCTGCTCTAGCCGCTTGGTCTGATAGTTCAGACAACGATGCCGCTGAATATGACTCTGAAAAGAGTGAAAAAGCAAATGTTGCTCTTATGACATATTCTCAGACCACAAATGACTCGGATGAGACTTTGTCCAATCCATCTTTCACAAATGATGAATTGTATGAATTGAATGAAAAACTGGCTATCAAAAACTCACACATTAAAGGCAAAAATGAACACTTATAATAAATTATTCTGAGAAATGAGGATCAAATCCTCCAATTAATTAATTCTTTAAGTGAAATTGAGCTAAAGTACCAAGATCTTGAGTTGGAAATTGCTTCTCTAAAAACTGAGTCTATTACACTCAAGAAAACCATTCAAGGGTTAGAGAAAGGGCCAATAGTCAGTGGGTACAAGACTTCTTACAAGGAGACTCTTCTCAAGGACTTGAAGCTCAAAGAAAAGATCTTGGAACCAAGGCCAATTGCTTAAAGAACATCAAACCCCTTTCCCCCAAATTTTTTTATAAACAACACACGAAATCACCCAAACACGCATACAAGTATGACCAGAGGTACTCAAGGAGTCCGACTCGACAGACTACCTCTCGTCAAAAGAACTATGCTCCACGTATGCACCATGATTATGGGATACATCAAGCACCCAACTACACTTTTGTTAAACCTCGAGTGTCTTATAACTCATATAACAATTTTCAACCATAATATCACTATGACCAGCCCCACTATCCATATGGGTCTTATTTTGGCTTTTATGATCATCCCTCTAGTTTCTACGGATCTAGACCTGAACATAAACCCAAGATTAAGAAGATATGGGTGCCTAAAGTTAAACTAGTATGGGTGAGGAAGGATTCCACCAATACTAACCCTTAAGGACCCAAAAGACTAAAGGGGACCTCAACTACTCGGTTGCAGGATTGCCCTAAACTAAGACCATGAAGAATCCATATAAATGGGTGCTAGAAAGTGGCTGCTCTAGGCACATGATTGGAAACTTCACGTTTTTTCGATCATATGAACCAAAATCCAAAGGAGGCTCTGTCACTTTCGTTGATAGCTCCAAAGGAAAGATCCTTGGTGAAGGATCCATTGGTAACCCCAATCGCTTCATCATAAACAATGTGTATTATGTAGACAATTTAACTCATATCTCAGATAGATGTATATAGATATCGACATAAATAAATATGTTGTTGTATTTATAAAAATCGAAATAAATAAATTGAGTCAATGAAACTGTTGGTCTTTTCCATACACTGCATTAATGATAGTTTATTGTATCAATGTTGACTGCTTGCATCTGAAAAAAAATTCTATCTTAAACAACTCAACAGTCTTTTTTAATACATCAACTATACTCTATTTTAAACTCAGTGGCAATCTTTTCCATAATCATTCATTGCATTTCATTTTTTCGAAAATGATCAAGTAAATGCTTCTACCATTTACCTGCCTATATATTCTCAGTGACACTAAAATCGATCCAAGAATAAGTCGATCAAACGATTTCTTATTTACTAAAAAATTCCCTTGTATTTACGAAATTGTTTAAGTGTTCTTACTTCTCAGTTTATCTTCAATCTGAGTTGTAAGCTCGTGTTTTGATTCAGATTTATCTGAGTAATCAAATCGGGTTGTCTTTGAAATCATCCGGGAATCCAAATTTTGAGCTTTGGGATTGCACCAAGGCTTGTCTCTGGCACCATTTCTTCTCACAGCCTGAACTTTGTGTTCATATCAGTTAGTTCTTGCATTTGTTTTTTGCTTTCAAGTTGCTAATTTTCTCTGTGTGCTTGGATTTTAGAAATTGGTTAGAAATAGAAAAAAGAAGGTTGTATTGTGTTCTATTGTATTGAATTTTTCAGAAACAGAACTGTGTTTGAATCCTAGTGATTATATTCCTGTGGAAATCAGGATTCACACACTACAGTGTGATCTGAAAAGGTTCAATAAGTTTGAACAAGTTTATCCATCTTGTATCTTACTTTCAATATTAAAGATCAGTTGTAATCTGTAAACTAAATATAGTGAAATCTGTGGATGTGTGGTTGATATTGACATATATGATTGTTGATAGTTTATACAACTATTAAAATCAGTATATGTGTTTTGAGAACAAATTAAATACACACTTAAATCCCTGCATGCTAAATTAATTAGGTTTTAACTCGTTAAAATCTTTAATCTAATTGATCACAAGAACATTAACCTATACACGTTGATCTTAGCTAGATCTTCTGCCTAGTTTATTATCAATATTAGGTTAATTAAATTGGAAACTCTGAAAAGTCTAATTAAAATTTTAAAAAGGCAAAATATCCTATTCACCCCCTCTAGGATATATATATTGCGCATACTCGATCCAACAGAAACTCACTAGAGTCTTTTGGTTTTCTGTTACAAAAGCCCTAAACTGTTTTCCCTTGACCAATAACTATGGCTTCACAAACTGAATACTAAGAACATGTAAGATTGTTGCTCCTAAGTACTCCACTGGTCCTTGAAGGGTAGGATTGCCTATTCAGCACCACAAAACAACAGTCCTTGACACTTCAGTAGTGCTTCTCTATCTTCAGGTTTCTTTGATAAACAAAGGGTTGAATCAAGAAAGTGATTCAACTTTTGGTAAGCTTTTGATGAGGATGGACAGATCAGCAGCTTAGGTTCTTCAAGTGTGTATGTTAGATGATACTTGAATGTAGGAACTCTTGAATAAATTCTGGATCAAAATTATGTACGAGTCAGCAGGGTGTAGTGCTCTTGATTGCTTGTAAGTTCGGTGTTTACTCTGGTTCCAGGGGTCTTCTATATATAGCTGAAAATATAGTCCATGAATTTGAAATTCAAATCTGACCGTTATAGGATTTTCTGAATATTCCCCTATAATTCCCTCTGTTGTATAGTCTGACAATGTAGTGTCTTTCTGACAGTCAGTCTATCATCCAATGTTTTCCTTCATTTGAATTGGCTCTGAATTCCTTGAAACGGTTATTTGATCTCCACCATTGATTGACTGATTAATCCAATGCTTGATATTCATCCTTATCCGATTAAGCTTCCAAAATAATCCTTGGATCAGATTAAATCCTTTAATGTATACTCAGCTGGTAGTTGGTTCATGAGTCTACTGAGATATACATCAGTCAGCTGACTTTAAATCTGTTGTGTTCATGACTGAACACTCAGCTGACTGCTTCTCATTTAACTTTTTATTGTGAAGTTAGAGTACACCATTTTCGGACATAACTAAATCTCGTTCATCATATGTCCTTTTGGGAGCTTAGACCTTCATTACAGTGTATACAAGATCAGTTTAGGCCATCACAGACTTACCTAAATTCTGATCATTGGCTTTTAAGTCTTCATTACTATGTTTGATCCCTTAGCCTTCAACAACTCAGTTTGAACCCTCAGCCTTCAGTCTTCAACAGGTCCTATACACTTTACTTAAATCTAACCTAGGTAGGTCTGTTGACCTAGTCAGCTGACATCTTTATAGTGCTTGTTTGATCAAACCTATACAAAGATCAAACTCAAATAAACTTATACATTCATTCTAGACATCTTTTTGCATTTGCTCTATAATAGCTAGTCCGGCCCTCATCATTAAAACTAAATTATATCTAACAATATCAAGATACCGAGCTCAGACACTCAAAAGATGATTTGGAAGAAGCTCAAGATGTTGCCTTCATCATAATGGCAAAATACAAACAGAGAATTTCTCAGTACTATAACTCACGGGTGAGACACACATACTTCAAAGAAGGAGATCTGACGCTGAGAAATAATGAGGCTAGCAGGCAGGGCCCTCAAGGCAAGCTTGACCCAAACTGGGAAGGCCCTTACAAATTTGTCAAATTACATGGGAATAGTGCATACCATCTAGCTGATTCTAATGGCAGGACCATTTCTCGGAGTTGGCATGCAAACAATCTCTGCAAGTTTTAAATCTAGGATAGGTTCCCGCCTTCAAATAAGTTATTTTTACAATGTTATTCCAATAAGTTGTACTCTCTGAGTTACCAAACGTATGTTACTTTAATAATATTTTACTTTTTCCATTGTGCATAATGTGTAATGGTTTATTTAAGTCTGCAGGACAACCACTGAACCGAGCTCTGAAGGCCAAACTCAAATAGTTTGCAAAAGGACAAACTCTTTAAGTCTGCATGATAGACATCAAAACGTTGAGCTCTATAGGTCAGACTCAAACAGTTTGCAAAGGAAAAACTCTTTAATTTTGCAAGACAGACACTAAAACTCTGAGCTCTACAGGTCAGACTCAAACTGTTTGCATAGGACAAACTTCTTAAGTCTGCAGGACAGACATCAAAACGCTGAGTTTTGCAGGTCAGACTCAAACAGTTTGCAAAAGAAAACTTCTCAAGTTTGTAGGTCAGACCTCACAGTTAGACACAGGCTCCATTCAAAAACTACCAACTATGCCATCCAAAAACTGTAAATTAATGTATAGCATACTGGGGGGCAAGATACCCCACTATGGATCAAAGTACTCAAGGCAAGTGCTGGAAATAAAAGCTAAGGTAAAGAGACTTAGAAAAATTGCATATATTATAAAATGGTTGTACATGTGACAGCTCCAAGTTTTTCAAAGCAAAAAACATAACAAAAACAAAAAATTACAAGGCAAAGCCTATGAAGCATCGGAGGCTGAGTTCTGCCCAGGTTCGGTGGTAGAAGGAAGATTGCCCGTAGAAGCTTATCAGTGAAGGCGCTCATCCGAGGAGTCGAACTAGTGGCGCCGGCGGAAGGTGCCCGAGGAGCAGCAGCACGACAGGGGGCATATTTGGACACAATGTCCACCCCTTGCTGGAACACCTTTAAGAGAGCCTCATAGACCTTACCCATGCCAGGTTTATACAAAGTCTTGTTGGCAAGACTGTCAACAGCAAGATCGGCGAGTTGGGCCCTGACATCGTCAACTCCTAAGGATTAGGCATAGTTCACCACGGGTGCAGGAAGGGTCTTCATAGCCCGAGAAAGCTCACTTGAAGCCTTGAAGTCCCGGATGGCCTTGACAGGAGCTGTCTCAACCTAAGCTACCAACGCATTCTTCTCATCGCGGAGCTTCCCAATGGTTTGCTCCAACTCAGTCTTCTCTTCCGAAAACTTATCCTCCACAGCTTGGAGGCTTATAGTGTACTTAGTCTCCAAGACCTTCAGCTCTCAAAGATAGAGCTTGGAGCTTCTCTTTGAGAGCTTTAATTTCCAGGTCTTTGGACTTGGTCAAGTCCTTGAGCTTCTGTCTACACTCAGAAGCCTTCTTCCCTAGCTCGGATATCTTCCTCCCTAGCTTCTCCACATAGATAGAGGACTCAGCAATCCTCTTAAAAGCCTCTTGACCAAAGCGAGACCCATGCATAGGCGAATCATCAAAAAATGCATGAGAAAATCAAACAAATCAAGGGGTAGAGATGTAAAATCACAAGTATAGAGACTTACATAAGCAACGGCCATGAGGCCAACTCCATAATCGGGTTGGTTAAACAGAGATTGGATGCTCGCCGTGGGGTTGCCTCTTCATCCTCCTCTTGAACGGAAAGATCTTGAGTATCCTCAGGAAGGGCATCAGATCTTCCCCTCTTTCTTGACCTGCCCCCTTGGGGGGCCACATCAGCTTCAGTTATGCCCCTTCTTGTGAGGTGGGGGATTTCCTCTGGTGTGGAAAAGTCCACCTCGATTAGATCAACGTCATCCCCCAGATCAGAGCGGGGAGAAGTGGGGATGATGGCATCATCGGGCATGCCATCCAAGGTCTGGACCGCAAAAACATCCAAAGTCGAGCCCGCAGATCGGACAGCAGGAGCAGGAACATCCCTACTCAGTGTCCTTTTAGCATCAGTACTTTGTTCATGCTTATTCTATTCAGCCTCGCTTCCAGCAACTGCCAACAACGTAGCCAAAGACCTCATTGTAAAATGCAACAGAGAAAAATTTAGTCAAGTTCAAAGATAAGCACGATAAAAGAAAAATAATGTAAAGAACAAGTCATATAGGCTTTTTTGTCTTCGTCACTAAATGCCACATAAGGATCAGTCCTCGCTCGGCCCAAATGAGCAAATACGATCATCTGAGAAGGGAATTCATTAACCTCCAGAGAAACACTCGAATCCCGAATGGCCCACAACACCTCCGTGCCGATGCTGGTTGGGAAAACATCTTCGGTAAAGTATCCGACTTCCAACGACCCATGGGTCTTCCTTCATGGCTGACAAGGTAGAGCCGCTCCTTCTATCTTTTGAAAGAATATGGCCCTTCTGCAAGTACTGGAATGCTATTCTGGGGGCATGTTCGATGCACGAAATAATACCACCCCGGGGAAGCCCTAACCTTCTTGATCTGGTAGAAGGCCTTAAACATACCTACGGTGAATTGGATTCCAATCATCCTACAGAAAATGGTGAACCCTATAATGCTTCTAACCCCATTTGAGGAAACTTGAGATGTACCTATGCCGTAGTGCCGCAATACGGCCAAGAATTCCGGACACCATGGAAGCCTCAACCCGTTCTGGAGTTAGGCTTGGTAAACGGCACAGATCCCATCCGGTGGCCGGTAAGAGAATTTCCGGGAACCAGTAGGAACCATGAGGGTGTATACCCCTTGGTCTATCCCGTATCCTCGGCAAAGGTTGTCTACCACGCCCTGCGAGAGTATGGATTCCATTCCGCGGCTACCAATAATTGCCAGTATGGCTCTATGAAGTTTCAAACTTAAAACAAAATCCGAGTCCCAGACGAAGGATGAGAGGTCGAAGGATAAGAAACAGGAGGTGGAGGGATCCAAGGGATTTCCTCTATCTCTAATCTATTCACCGATTCCTCAAACTCCGGATCAAACTCAAATAGTGTTGGAAATAAAATTTATGTTTTGATGGTGATTCATCAATTATTCAGTTATTGTTTTTTACCCCTTTGATGAAGTGTCATAACTAGTTGTTATAGTGGAAAGCAAAAAGACATCTAGAAATAAATGTATAGGATTTATTAGAGTGAGACTTGTATAGGTTAATTAGACAAGCATTGTAATAGAATAAGATAGAAGGAGAAAACTGAGAATATACTGAGTTTACAAAAAGAGTATTCATAAGAAGAAACTGACTTTATCAAGAGAACTGAGTACACAAACTAGAACTGAAGAAGGTAAGTTCATTTGAGGACACAGACTCAGCTTGGCTCATCTGTAAGGTAGAAGGGTGAGGAACAAACTCAGTAAATGAAGAACTGAGGGACACAGACTCAGTTATTGAAGAATAAAAAACTGAGGGTTCAAACTCAGTTATGAAGACCAAAGCCGAGACTATAATGTCAGAATTTAGGCAAGACTGTGATGACCTGAACTGACTTTATGGATCTTGTATCAAGGCCTAAGATACATAAGGATAATGTTATCATAGATGATCTCTGATTTATGGTGTTCTCTGATTAAATAAATAGTAATCAGATGAAGAAAGAGTACTGAGTTTTGAAGAAGAGTAAAAACTCAGTTAATGCTCTAAAGAACTGACCATTTATAAACTACTCAGTTTCAAGTTGAAGTCACTCGAACTAAAGAAGAATCTAACCGTTATAAAGCAAGCAATACAATTGGATAAAAGAATTATCAGAAAGGGACACTGACATTCAACAGAATAGCAGGACCACCAACGGATACAAGAATTCAAATTCAAACAAGATGAAAATTGGAATAACCCCTATAAATAGACCACTTCTACTTCAAGAAGAAGTGCAAAGTTCTAAGACCAAAATCACTAAGGAAATATCTGATTAAGGGGGAAATCTAAAAGAACTCTTGCTATCTTGCTATATTGCCAAATCCAGAAAAAGATATATTTAAAGTGTTCAAAAGTATCGAAAGAAACATCAAGATCTACACTTGAAGAAATCCGAGCTTATTGTGCAAATCATATACATCCAGAAGAAGAATCTAATATCATAAATTGAATCATAGTTATTGATTCAAGTCTCAACTTTGATTTTAATAAAAAGTTTTAAACTGTGAAACACCAAGAAGGTGTGAAAGACAGTTGAGGTGCAGTGATGAAGACTGTGTTTGTGATGAGCTGGTGAAGAGGCATTACAACCCATCAATGACCAGTGGTGCAAGCAGTTGCAGAGCAGCAAACTTACATGTTCTATAGTTTCTTAGATAGTTAAACTAGGGATTAGTGAAGGACTATCAGTCTAGAACTTTTTGTAACCGGATGCCTCAAAGGGTTCTAGTGGAATTTTCCTCCGCATCACAAGGGAATAGAGGACTGACAGGATTACACCACCTGAAACCTCTAGAATTCTTGTTTATTTACTTTACGTATTTATTTACTGCATTCTAGCTTATATTTAGTCAGATCACAAACTCACCAAACAATAGAAACTGAGTCAACACAGCATTGCATTAATCTTTACAAACTGATAACTGAACAATCGAAAGGCTTTAATGTATCCGCTGCCGGTTAACTCGGTTGAGCATAAGTCAGTTAGACTTATTCTCAGCTAAGTCATCTAAACTCCACACAAGTTTGAAGCTGAACCTAAGTTGTTTCAAATCTAGGTTTTTGGGGACAAGTTTATTCACCCTCCCTCTGAACTTGTGTCAGCCTTTTCACGGGACCAACAATTGGTATCGGACCAGAGCTTTTGTTCCAAAGAGATCCTTAGCTGACTTTGTACACTAGCTTGGCTGCTGAAAGTAACTGGTCATCAGTTATTTCTGATACCAACAATTTAGTATCAGAGAAGTTCTTCATTTTAAAGGTGATCCAAAGTCGTTACTGCTTTGAGTCTTTAGCAATACCTTTTTGATCAAGTCGCTTAAAAGTTTTTTACAAAACTGCACCATGGACTCACAGCACCACTTCAGAAATTTACTCAGCTGTTTGTTTTTAAGATTTGATGAATACAAGTACAAATTGCAGGCCTTTGTTGCTGATACTCAAGAAAGGATGATTGAGACATTTATTGAAGAACCATCTGTGACTTCAAGAAAAGGGAATTCTGAAACTTTTCCTATATGCTTTCCAGCAGATCATGACGAAGAAATCATATTGTTTGGAACCAATCTAGTGGAGGACTTGGCTGAATCAAGTAAAGGGAAACAAGTAATGGAATGTGATGAAGCTGAAAATGAAAGTCAATTTATCAATCACTATGAGGTAAATGCTTCTACATCCGATTTTAAAAACTCTGATTTCAATGAAACTTTAGACATACTCATGAAGGAATTAAAGGAAATTCAAAAGAATTATGAGAATGTCAAAAAGGAAAAAGAGTTGTTGAAAGCTGAAGTTCTAAGATTAAGTGCTGAAATTATCCTTATCAAGGCTAACAGTGGACCTCGTGGTGGTTGCTCTCATCGATGCGATAATGTATAATAAATATCGCAGAATCATCAGTTGATCCAACTCCTAAAGTTCAGTTCAAACCAGGAAAACATTTGGAGACAGAACATGTTTAGGGTTTGACAATCAACAGGATTCTAAGTTCAAACCTAGTTCAGTTGCACCTAAGTTTGTGGCTGCACAAAAGTCGAGAACTCAGAAAACTGATGAAGTTGTTAGAACTGAAAATAGCTCAGCACAGCCTTGATCAAAAACTGACAAAAATGTAAAATCAGCCAGTAGCACTCAGAGAACTGACAGATTCTACAGAAAAGTTCAGAAGACTGAAAAAGGAAAAACTGATCCAATGACAGTTAATAGATTATTCAAGTCATATTCACCAAAGAATGACTATCATTCAAAGGTTAATAAATTCAAAGGGAAAGGGAGACTCTTTCCAACTGATGAAGATTGGAATGGACCAACTATCACTGCTAGATCAACTCAGATTCACAAAACTCATAAGGATTGGACTGAAAAACCAAGACAACAAAATTATGTTAAAACTGACAAATCTAAATCAAAAAGTCAAGAAAGGTATATGAGCTCAGTTGTCAAAATGTTCAAAGCTCTCAAAAAGGACATTAATTCTGAGAAAAAGAAGTCATCTTTAAGAGATTCAAGAATTAATCCAAAAACTGACAAGAAATGACCCAAACAGGCATGGGTACCAAAAAGATCTTGATTTGTTTTGCATGGGAGAAACTGGCTTGTGAAAACTGACTCAGTTGAAAACCGAGATGTAGATAACTGAAGACTGATCAAGATGTGGATAAGATCAAAGTTGAACTCTTACAGCTGGAGATACACCATATCAATTGTATTTACTGATACAGGCTACGGTTGGCAGAAAAGTCGTAACCTACACAGATCTCAACCGTCCATCTTCTCCACTCACCATCTTTTTCGCATCTCAACTCTAGATGTGATTTATGACAAGACGTTTTAAAACTCACTCAATTTCTCTAACTGCACAATCTACCACCTATATACACCGTCGTATTATCTTTATCTAAATCTTTACACTCAGTTTTATTCAACCCTCAGTTTGAAGAATTATCTCTATCTTCAAATTTTTTGAAGTCACTCATTCTATCAGAAATTATGACTTATACCAGAGCTGAAGCCGGATTGATCATTTCACTTGATCAATTTCTTGAAAAATACAATAATTCAGACCTTGCCAAGCAAATAGTGAAGAAAATCAGAAAAATCAAGGGACTTGAAGAAGTGTTCAACATTGACCTGGAGAGTGTATGCTTAGAAAGCATTGGAGACTTTTATGAGTTTGGAAATATAGCCATAGAAGATAAAGTCTACACCTTTACCACCAAGGTCATTGAGAAGGAAATCAAGGTCACTGAAGACCTTATTGCAGAAATTTTTGGTTTCAACAAGTTTGGATATTCTCCTGTTGTCAAATTAAATAAAGAGCAAAAGGAGAAGTTGTGGAAAGATATTGCAATTATTGGAGTTTCAAATATATCTTTATCAGGAACAACAGGATTCCTCAAACCTGAATTTGATTATCTAACCAAGATGCTAGCCAAATGTGTAATTGGAAATGTTGGCAACTTCAGCAATCTATAAGGCACCAAGATAGATAGGTTGTATGTGATTTGGTTTGAAGAAAAATTCATTTGGCAAAGATACATTCTGGATCAAATAGCAGGACAAGTCTTATCTGATGCACCAAAGAAAAAGACTGTCATGAAGATTGGGAGATTCTATCACAAGAAGAGACTTGCATTGATGGTACAAAAGATCATTGATCATTTTGGAATTGCAAGAAGAGGATCAACTGCAATTATTGATGGAAAAATTGCAGTAAAAGATGAGAAGAACAAGTCTAGAAAAAGGAAAGCTGAAGGTTCTAAAGCTGAACCTAAAAAGAAAATAAAAAGGTCATCCAAGAAAGTCACCACAGAAAAAGCAATAGAAGATCTTGAGAGACTGAGAGAGAAAAAGAGGAAACTGGAAGATTTGGAGAAAGAAAAGAGTGCTGAGGAAACTTTGAAACCAAAGGAACCCTCACCTGAGAGAACCTTAGTTTCTGACACAGCAAGTCAAACAGCAAAGAAGTCAAGAATTGAAGGTGAAACCCCCACAAAATCTACAACTGAAAAAGAACCTATTATTGAGAAAGAATCAGTTGAAGACATTTAGGTATCCATTCCATCTATACCAGAAGATGACACTCAGGGGGAACAAACCTTGAGAACTGATCCTATCGATGAAGAAACTGATAGTGATGAAAAACTAATAACACCTAAGATAGCAAAAATGCTCAGTCTGCTATCCAAAACCAAATCAACACCACAAAATTCAGCATCCAGACTGGAGTATGAGGAATCAATCAAAGAATTGGAAGCATCTTAGTCTGAAAGTAGAGAAGCTGATGATGGTAAAACAGTTCAACAACAAATCATTACCTTGGATGATTTAGTTGAAGAAGAAAGTCAAAAGAAAGTTGATGAACTTGAGGAAGAAAAGGAACCAGTTGATGAACTGGAAACTGAACCAACAAAGGAACCAAGCAAGCTTCAGGTTCATGAATTAAAAAGGGATTCTGAACAGGTTGTTGAACCTGTAGCTGAAGCTCAAAAAGAAAATGTTGTTGAAGAAAATCTGTAAACTAGACAGGCTACTATATCCACAATAGTTCCTGAAACTGAAGCTGAATTATCTATCATCCCAGTTGTTGCTAAGGGGGAATCCAGCAAACCTGATGAAAAGGAAATTGAAGAACCAGCCGGAACTCTAATTGAAACTACCTTAGAGGTTCCTAGACAAACTGAAGATGTCATAACACAGCTTGATCCTACTGTAGACATTGGAAAACTGATTGAAGCTGACTGCAGAAGACTTGATGCATATCAACATTGGAAGTTCAGTTTAATTAAAAGAACAGCAAAAACTCATGGAGAAAGTAGAACAATGGATTCTTTTTTTGTATGATATCACTCATCTATCACTACTATTCAATTCTGAAGAAATTTTGAGTAATGGGTACTCTTTGATAAGAAATAGTTACTGTAAGAAGTTCACTAGATGAGAAACTTCAAAGTCAAAGAAGGATGATAATGATGATGATGATGATTCACAAGGAGACCCTGATCTACAATAAGGGATCTTTGCTTCTTTACAAATAAAAGAATCAGGAAAAGATACTAAGGAAGGAGATTCCAGTGAAGACAGTTCTGAGGAAAGTGGTGATTAAAATTCTGAAACTCAGTCTGAATCAGGAAAAGAAGAAGATGAAGAAGGTTATCAGTCACCAATCGACAGAGAAATTCTTGAAATAGCAAAAGCTGAGGCTGATCAAGCCGGAGAAGAAATATATGATGAGTTTGATGTAAAATTGTCACCAGTGAGAGAAGTTGATCCTTCTACACTAGTTGAAATAAGAAGACAGTCTGAAGAAAGAAGGAAGTCAGAAGAGAATAAGGAAAAGCTGAAAGTGATCATTTCCACCCATCCAAAGAAAAAAAAGGAAGGTGAGATTGTTGGAAATAAGCCTCAAGTAGTTGCTGAGAAAACACCCGAGATTGAGGAAGCTAGAACTGAGAACAAGAAAGCTGAAGATGAGAAAGATGTGCAAACACAAGCTGAGTTCATCAAGTACAATTTCAATGAGCTTGTGAGGATACAAAATGAAGACTTGAGCATCTTTGGAAAGGTGTTGCAATCCATGGAAGAAAATAAAAATGAAAGGACTAACATGGAAAAGAGATTAAACAGTGTCAAAAAGGATTGTCATGACACCTTGATCGAAATCAGAAAAACCTCCATTGAATCAGAAGCAAGAAAAACTGAGACTCAGAAAAGACTAGAAGGCATTGTCACCAATGTACATGACATGATGCTTTTACTAGAGAATACCACGAGAGACTCAGTTGTTGCACAAACCATATTGGCATCAAACCAACAACACCTGAATTCCTATATCAGGAGCTTGAGATGATGTCAATAAGGGGGAAATTTTTGATATTTTAAAAGTCAATGCAGCAGAAATGCCTGGAGTTCTTGAAAGTATAGATGAGAAATTAGTTGAACTCTGATGAGAGTCGAATTGGCTATCATTTACTATGTAATTATACCCCGTTTATACCTCGTTTTATATGTTTTCTAGGACATTTGGTTGTATTTTGATGTATTTACACCTTGGTTATCATTTCGGGACCTAGGACGTAAAGTCCGGGATTCTCGGTCTTTTTTCGGTGTATTTACTATACTCTCAGTCACCCTAGTGTCCTGTAGGGATTACGTGAGGTATTTATTGTGATTTTTTTACAGGAATTAGGTGTTCGAGATGTCCGGAAGGCGAGATACGAGGGTAGAAACGTGTGCCCGAAGCTTAAACGTTCTACCGGATCAAAAAGTGTTGGTACTTCAACCATACCTTCCATTAATCTGCATTTTGATCCACCTTGGAAGCTTTTTCTGTTCTTCACATCTTCATGAAAGTTGTTTAAAATTGAGTGATCTTTCCAACGCATCTTGAATCACTCAAATCGGAGGTCTGGACACAAAGTTATGACCGATTTATTGAAGGGATGTCACCTAGGCGCACGCCTGGCAGTTAAATTGGTCCAGAAGTTTCAGTCCGTGTTTTCATCATCCTAGGCGTGCGCCTGCACTTTCCTAGGCACGCGCCTAGCGTTCAGAACTCATTAAACACTATAAATATCCCCATTTTGGATCTAGATTTCTTCTTCTTCTTCTTCCCCAACTCGTTTTTCACCATTTTTATGCACTTTTCCTTAGTTTAGATTAGATTGTAGGTAGATTAGACTAATTTAATTGTAGATTGTTATGCGGAGGATCTTGAAGATAGCTTGACGCGTTATTGGCGGGATTCCGTTCGGAAACTCGATTTTCTACAAGTTTAATGTATTCGGTATTTCATTTTCTTTCGATTTCTTGCTTTTGATATTGTTTTATGTTAGCTTTGGTGTTGATTTCTTGTTTTTCTTATTATAATGAGTAGCTAATTGCCCGATAGTCGAGTTATGTGATAGTCTATGAAATCAAACCCAAGCTTGTTCATGTGGTGTTCATGATGTTTGACAGTTGATTCTCGATGTTACCGTAGTTCTAGAACTTATTCTTATCACGTTTGTTAAATTGGCCATTTGATAATCGTATCACACGTATCATCATTACACATGTATTTTGCGAGAGGATACGGGAGCCGGGGTTCTAAGATCACCCTGTAAAACCGACTGAGTTGTTCAAATTCGGTTTTGTGCGTGAGGTTTATATCATTGTTAATGAGCGTCTCATCGGGCGTAGACCGTGTTAGGTCAGTTAAATCCGGTCAGCGGACTGTTGAACCTAACATAGGAGGGTAGATTATTGAAATAATGTCTATTATCAGAATTAGGAATCGACACCCTTCGAGTGACATCGAGGCGGACTGTTGAACCTGACAAGGAGGGTAGATTATTGAATTAATGTCTATTCTCGGAAATAGGAAATGTCACCCTACTTGACATCGAGAATGTTTAGGTGAATCAAGAATACCTCAGGACTTAGCTAGGGTTTGTGAGTAGTAGATTGGATCATAGCTTGGCTATCTCTTGTATATAGTTTAAAATCTTTTTATTCTGTGCATAATAGTTAGTAGAACTGGTGATCTGACAAATCACCACGTTCAATATTTGGGTTGACCTAAACTAGTAACGAGACCGACTTTGGTACTCGACCAGATTCCCTGTGGGATACGACCTTGACTCACCAATTCTAGGCTACAGTTGACCCGGTACACTGCTGGTGAGATTGGACACTTAGAAAAGGCCGATCAAGATTTATGGCGCCGTTGCCGGGGAATCCGGTTGATATCTTGTAAGTTAGTTAATTTTTTAGGATTAGGTCATTTTTTCTTATTTGTTTTATATGTATAGTTTGTTTTATTTGTTGTTGTTGTGATCACACCACATACTCCGGTTAGGGTAGTGACTCGATACCGTGATTGTGTTCGTGTTGTTTCCTTGATTTGCAGTTAATGGATCCATATGGAAATTACGGCTCATTTCCTTACTCACTCGGATATTACAATTACGGTGCTATGGGTTACCATACACAACCATTTTATCAGTTCAACCCATACACCGCATCATACAACAATGAGTGGGGGAATGCCCCAAGTTACTATGATCAACAACTTGATACTTCTCCACCTCCGTAATCAGAGACTTCAATGGAGCAGCGGATGACACTTGAGCAAACTGTTGAAAAGTTGAGTAAAGTGGTCCAAGACAACTACATAGAACTTCGAAATGGCCAGACTGTGAAGCAAACAGCCATACGAAACTTGGAGCTTAAAGTGCAACAACTGTTAAAGGAGTTTGAGAGGAGAGAGCAAGAAAGTATGATTGAAATCACCCGGAGGAATGCTACGAGGATGGTATGAATCTTTTTTCTATTGAATCACCCATTCCATCTTTGTTTAGCCCTGCTGTTATTCCTACGGGGGTGCACCCTATTGAGTTTGTTGTTGAAGTTGAGCCTAAATGTTCATACTTGGTGATTGAGTCATTTGTAGTTGGAGTATGTTTTAGTTCGGGGAAAGTGACTCATCGAACAAATTATGGTGGTGGGGATTGAGCTCCACATTTCTTTTGTTTCATTTTCAAGGGGTGCTCAATTCCTATGATTTTTGTAGGGAGAATCAACGGTTTGCTCTCCTTTGGTATAGCTATCATTGACATAGTTCGGGGTAGAAAGTCGATCTGAGGACTATAAACTCAGAATGTGTTTTTATTGCTTTTCCTTTTCCCCTCGTGTTTCACTATATTTCTTTAGTTTGTAGTATGATACTTCGAGTAAGTTTTGATGTTATATAACTCGAAGAAGTGTATTTTGGGGGGTTGAGTGTGGTGTTTTTTGTTTTTGATGAGTTGTGGTGATCCGTCTATTTTCATTTCGATATCTCCATACCTGTGTATTCTCGTATATGTAGTGTTGCTTGTGGATATAAGCACAGGTACCCTAGGAGGACTTTTACGGATGCCACATGATCGTGCTTGCGCTTTTTCCGGTTGTAAGCTAACTTTTCTACCCTTATCATTCGTGTTTTGTTTTAAAGTAGGGGGTGGTTGGTTTAGCTTCAATGTTTCATTTTCATGTGAAAAGAGTTATACTTAGTGCTTGTTATCCCTTTAGTGTAAAATGAGCCGGTTTTCAAGAATTTTGATGCCTTTGACATTGGTTTTGATACATTGATCCTTCGGTATTGTTTTGTTAACATATAGTGATTGTATGAATGCATTTCATTTGAGTTGGGATCATGTATTGAGAATGGAATAGTTCTATCATGTTATCTTCGACTTCACGAATCACCTTGACTAGTGAACGATTATGGTAGCTATTAATGACCCGGTTACCTAGAACTTATATTAGTAACTTCGAGGCAAAATAGAAAGGTCGTTGTTGTTAGGTACGGGATGACGGTTTTGGCATTTATTTTGTCCCGATCAGAGCCAAAGGCCAACCTAAACGTTTAATCCACTGTTACCCCTCTAAGCCTTTAGTAGGGTGGTTAGACCACCACCGAACTAGCCTTTCGTGTTACTAACCCGTGAAAATCGATGTCTGATGACGAGATCAAGTGATAATAAAATACTTGACCACCATAAACCAATACTAGCAAGAGGACTAGGTCCATCGTAGTATAGCTATAGCGAATCAAGGTCGATCCCAAAGGGAACCAAATTGTGGATCATTTATATACAAAAGATTAATCATTCATGTCAATGACACAAAGCGGTCTATGACCAACAAAAGACAAGAAAAGTAAAGGACACGACTCGACACAACACATAAACAACACATAATTAACCTCCCAATTATCATGTTATCGTTTGGATCTAGAGATTCTATATAATTAAGCGATACTCAACAACTATTAACCCGATTCGTATTTCTTTTATATTGGCTATGGGACTCATCCCCTAAACTAGATCTAGCTCCGGTTAGGCCATCCAGATCACTATGCTACATCACGTGACTTCGCTTTTTCGGCCTCCATCTCATATGACTCGCACGCTTACAAAACTAGGGATGCCGATATTAACCGTATTCCTCACCTAGGCAACATTCCTTTTCAGCGCACTTCTAGACGATCGCATCGGTCTCTGTCCCATTAACAATTACCGTGACGGTCTCATGTTAATCTACGATTTACGTATAACTAGGTGTGCACAATTCCCTAATACGTAAGCAGATCTAGATCTCGCTGAAAGTCCCGGAAGATCAATTCATGAGCCGACCTAGGAGCCCTATATTGGTATTTCCTAATCATACGCTAATTAAAACAGACGAGCAACATATCCGCAGCCATACCTACTAAGATAAGAAATTCTAGGTGGACAATCACACCATAAAAACATGGCTAGATTGACGCGACGAACAACTAAAATCTTAGCGTTTCTACATACGTAACGGATAAAATAGAGACTCATAAAGAAATTATACAAATCTACTAAAAACACGGTTGTCGATCATACCATAGTCATCCATAGGTCACCGGATAACAGATCTGGGCGTGTGGATCCTTATAGACAAGGAATCCCCACGGCCTCAGATCGTATCCTTAGATCTACATCGTTCGGAGAAAAACGAACAACCTCAAACGATAAACAATAATTGGGGACTTAATTACAAAGAACTAAGAACAAATAAATACAAGAACTTATATTACTGCAGATCTTGCATAAAAACTGCTCTAAGAAAAACTGAAGATTTTATTATAAACTGAGAAGTGTAAAAAATGTATTGTGTAAAAGAAGTGTGTATGGTACAACTCTATTTATTGGGGTTCAAGCTAATTAAGAGATATACTTCAAAATATCAAAACAAATAAGAGATAACTCTCGGCCGATCTCCAAAATAAAAGATAAAATGCGCCCCTCCTTTCATGCGTATCCTTCAAGTTGACGCCACTCTTTGAGCCTTTTGTCATGCTTTACTCCTCTTCTTGTGCTTATCCGATATTTATCTTGAATTTCCTTTGATTTATCTTGAGATTTAATTCTTCCATTTGTATTTATCCTCCATAATTATCCAAATCTGCAAAATAGATATTTATCCCAAAATAAATCATATTTAAATAAAACGGATAAATATAATAAAAACGGATAAATACCGATAAAAATGGATAAATACCAAATTATAAATTATAAATCACATAACATTAAATAATCAATATAACACGTGATTTAACTATAAAATATATATTATTAATCTCGATTTAAGGTCAACGTTGATGACTTTTACGGGTATAATTTGACCGTCATCAATGTCCCTAACTTTATTTCGGTCTATGTATCCTTGACTACCTTGCAATTGAGCTTGTTCTTTCCGCACATTTTTACGATGTTGCGAGGTATGGTTGAGACGTAAGTAATTGTATGGTGTCGTGATTTACGACTTATTCGGAATGAGGAGTGTAACAATGTGTCGGTTTTGGTTTTGTTCGGAATTTTGATGTATGGTGTCATATTTTCATAATTCGATCCTGTATAGTTTGATCTTTCAAAAGAAAAAAAAAATAAAAGAAAAAAAAAAGAAGAAAAAAGAAAGAGAAAAAAATAAACATAAGCAGTAAATGTGCATATATATAGTTTGATATAAGTCCAAAAGTGGACTAAAGTGTTGTGTAGTATTGTATATTATGAAGTTGGAGTTAGGGTTTGGTTTCCGAAGATGTAAATATTTGGTAAGATTGAAGACGAAGTGATAGCCGAGTTTTGTATTTATATCTCGGTCAAAACTCTTTTGCACCTTATTTTTCTATTTTATCGTAAATATCCTTTTGTAGCCCGAACCCTAGCCTAACATTATAACCATTCAAGTCCTGCACGACCGTACTAGACGACGTTTGACCTCGATTAGTGGAGATGTTTATGAAATATAAGCCTATGGTGTAACCTCGGTACATTATACCTCTATAATCTAAACCGATCATTGGTGATAAATGTCGAAGAAGCTATACACACACACTCATTCTTTTCTCATTACAATGTTGAACTTAAATCCTATGCATTTGTATCAATTACTTGTGTTTTACCATTTCAATTCTTTTATACTTGATGTATGATAGCAATGTTGACTCCATGTTTATTTTTGAATCGCTCATCTTTGCTCGAGGGCAAGCAAAAGCTAAGTAGGGGGTAGTTGAAGAGAGTCAAATTGGCTATCATTTACTATGTAATTATACCCCGTTTATACCTTATTTTATATGTTTTCTGAGACATTTGGTTGTATTTTGATGTATTTACACCTTGGTTATCATTTCAGGACCTAGGACGTAAAGTCCGGGATTCTCGGTCTTTTTTGGTGTATTTACTATACTCCCGGTCACCCTAGTGTCCTGTAGGGATTACATGTGGTATTTTTTGTGATTTTGTATAGGAATTAGGTGTTTGAGATGTCCGTAAGGCGAGATACGAGGGTTGGAACGTGTACCCGAAGCTTAAACGTTCAACCGGATCAAAACGTGTTGGTAATTCAACCATACATTCCATTGATCTGAATTTTTATCCCCCTTAGAGGCATTTTCTGGGCTGGACATCTGCATGAAATTTGTAGAAATTGAGTGAGCTTTCCAACGCATCTTGAATCACTCAAATCGGAGGTCTCAGACACAAAGTTATGACCAATTTATTGAACGTAGTATCACTAGCGCGCGCCTAACAAATGCTAGGCGCACGCCTGGCGGTTAAATTGGTCCAGAAGTTTCAGTCCGTGTTTTCATCATCCTAGGCGTACGCCTGCACTTTCCTAGGCACACGCATAGCATTCAAAACTCTTTAAACACTATAAATACCCCCATTTTGGATCAAGATTTCTTCTTCTTCTTCCCCAACTCATTTTTCACCATTTTTATGCACTTTTCCTTAGTTTAGATTAGTTTATAGGTAGATTAGACTAATTTAGTTGTAGATTATTATAATCCGGAGGATCTCGAAGATATCTTGACGCGTTATTGGTGGGATTCCGTTCGGAGACTCGATTTTCTACAAGTTTAATATATTCGGTATTTCGTTTTCATTCGATTTCTTGCTTTCGATCTTGTTTTATGTTAGCTTTGGTGTTGATTTCTTGTTTTTCTTATTATAATGAGTAGCTAATTGCCCGATAGTCGAGTTATGTGATAGTCTATGAAATCGAACCCAAGCTTGTTCATGTGGTGTTCTTGATGTTTGACTGTTGATTCTCGATGTTACCGTAGTTCTAGAACTTATTCATATCACGTTTGTTAAATTGGCCATTTGATAATCGTATCACACGTATCGTCTGTACACATGTATTTTACGAGTGGATACGGGAGCCGGGGTTCTAGGATCACCCTGTAAAACCGACTGAGTTGTTCAGATTCGGTTTCGTGTGTGAGGTTTATATCATTGTTAATATCAGGCGTGGACCGTGTTAGGTCGCTTAAATCGGTCGGATGATTTGTTGAACCTAACATAGGAGGGTAGATTATTGAAATAATGTCTATTCTTGGAATTAGGAATCGACACCCTTCGAGTGACATCGAGGCGGACTGTTGAACCTGACAAGGAGTGTAGATTATTGAATTAATATCTATTCTCGGAAATAGGAAACGACACCCTACTTGACATCGAGAATGTGTAGGTGAATCAAGAATACCTTGGGACTTAGCTAGGGTTTGTGAATAGTAGATTGGATCATATCTCTTTTATATAGTTTAAAATCTTTTTATTTTGTGCATATTAGTTAGTAGAACCGGTGATCAGACAAATCACCACGTTTAATATTTGGGTTGACCTAAACTAGGAACGAGACCGACTTTGGTACTCGCCAGATTCCCTGTGGGATACGACCTTGACTCACCAATTCTAGGCTACAGTTGACCCGGTACACTTGACGGACCTTTTCTAGGCTATATAGATCCTAACCGGCAGTGTACCGGGTCAAACTGTAGTGCTAGTGTGGTGAGTCAGAGTGTCGAATCCTCAGGGAGACTTGGTAATTCTTTTAAGTGTGGTTAAACACCAAAGAGCTGTTATTAATTCGATCTAAACCGCAATTTTATAACACAGATGACTACTATTCTACTTAACATAAAATAAATGCGTAATTTAAACGTTATTCTAATATAATATATATAGATATATAAATATATATAGATGTACATGGATTGCAAAATATATATATATATATATATATATATATATATATATATATATATATATAGATACCAATATATTTATAGGACTAGCCAAAGTTTATATAATTGATTTATACGATCTTTTCAAGAAACGGAATGTGCTCGATCTTTCCTTTTATATTAGGTCCAATTGAGTAAATGAAACGGTGCACTCTCGAGGTTAACAATTCCTTCTCACACGAGCGTGTGAAATTGTCATATGTCATATGTCATTGTCATCAGTTCAATCTCCACAACTGCCCAATGCTAATCTCAATTAGTCTGAACAGGTACCGAGTACAAATCTACCCCGGATAAAAGAGGTTATTCCGTTTGTCCGACGGCCGATGTTATTCAAAAGGCTCCGGTTGTCAGGCGGATCGATTTAACTTTCCGGTGTTAGTTTTAATTAAACCGTTGATTTTAACATTATTACGATCTTGAGCACAAATTTAATAAGGTTCATCTTTCCCAAGACAAATCGCCCCGGGTAGGAAATAGATTCCGTTGTCACGCCGCTCGCCAATTTTACCCTCCGGTTTTTCTATCTTTTATCTCATATCCTAACTTCTCTCGGTCGGGTTCATCGTTAGGTTATATGTTGCAATTCATCTTGGTTAATTACGTCAATCCGAATATTATCAATACGTTGCAAAATAGAAAAAGATTCAATTAACTCAATTTTAGTCAATTTTACTTAGATAAAGATTCCTTTACCGAAAAGATCGAAATAAAACGATTACATAACTTTGGCTAGTTATTAGATTTAGCCTAAAACATTATAACAACTAAAAGGATAAAAATAAACATAACAAACATAAATACTTTAGAAATTTTACCCGATTACAAATGCTGAATCAGAGGTCGTACTCTTCCGGACATTACAACGACTTCAACAACACCGAACTTCCGATAATTTCTCGAGCATTACAACAGTACTACGATATTATTATTTTTGGCATAAGGCCTATTTACAACTACGAAAATAAAAGAAAATATATAGATAATATATATATATAGGATATTGTATATATATATATATATATTGGTACCCCTCGCTGCTGCTGAACTGAGGCTCCTATATATAGAAATTGATCCAAGGCCGGACTGGGCCGGGTTTAGGGCGGACCGGTCCGGTGTAATGATTACATTCAACCCCCCTTAATTCAGGATCATGTGCGATGTATAATTATATATTTATATATAATTATTAAACTTCTAAAATTCATTTCTCGAGTTCCCGATCTCCAAACAACTTGATTCAAGATCCATTGGAAAGATCTTCGAATAATCTACAACTTTCATGAAGGACTCTTCTTCAGAAAATGTCGTTTTGATGAGCCATTCGTTTGTCGAAGACATTTCTCGATTACCACTTAATCAAATCGATTAGTCACTTGACCACTTCGATTGACCACTTAAGCTCTTGACATTCTCTAAATCCTTTCAGAGATATGATTATACTTCAAAATGTCGATTCTCGGGGTCTCGGTTTATAAATCTGCAATAAAATACCACAAATACCCACGTAAATCTGACACGACACTCCGATTTACTAAAATCGGTACAAAATGATAGCTTTTTACTATTATTATTAAGTTTTACTACTAACTACTCTAAATTATAAAGATTAATATTTCATACTATTTATATCATAATTTCATATATTTTATATAGAATTCGTTGATAAAACAAAATAATATAACGTAATTTTAATCATATAAAAGTAATACATCAACTACTCCCCACTTAGCTTTTGATCGTCCTCGAGCAAAAATAAGCGGTAATAAAAGATAATATAATTGATCAGATTATAATTTTTAATGTAATTTATATTGTCAATATTATAAATATATTACTTATTCTAATTTAAAATTGTAAGAAGACAAAAGGTGTATATAACTGAAATAACTTAAACATTAAATATTATTTAGATGAAATTGTACATGTAAAACTTAATAAGTATAAATAAAATATTATAATTATTTTTAATCGCAACTATTATGAAATCCTGGAATCGGAAACTTAGTCAGGTAGTCGACAAAAATGGCTTATAAAGTTTAGGCTCAAGATGTTGGTTAACCGGAAAAAAGAAATCAAAAAGAGAAAGAGGCAAGTCGTACGTACCTACATCTTTATATTCTTGATCAAAAAACAATCTCGATTAATAACATCCTATTTTATTCCCTCTATTTTTCAGATTTTCTTTTTTTTTTTTTCAATCAAGAACTAAAAGCGTGAGTGTGTGTAGAAAATCAAATTTACAAGCATTGCTTCATCAAGATTGATCGGAGTACTACTCTTTCGATCGAAAATTACAAGTCCGGTTTCCTTAAACTTGTAATCATTCTTGAGATCTTATGATTCGACTCTTTCTTTTTCATTCTATGCCTTCATTCCCAGCAATAGGACATTTCGAGATAACACCCTAGCTGGACTACTATTATCAGGCAATCGGGAGCTTTTAAACCTCATGTAGTGATATAGGACGTTTGAGATAACACCCTATCGCACTCAAATCATTGGTAGCTACAACCGATATGTTCTTTTTATTTTTAAGTTGTCGATCATGAGATAAGGAAGATACTGGTATTTGATTAATTCATGTGTAGATATGGTGCTTCGTTCTTAATTCTTTTATAGAATATCAATATATCCGAACTTATTACCAAAATCGACTATATTGCAAGTGTCATGAGGTAAGATCGAATATACTAATACTTATCTAATTTTTCCAATCTCAAAGATACACCAAAACTTAGCTTTAATGTCTTCATCTCTTTTAAGTAAGTGCATTATAAAACTTATGGAATTTAAAGGAAATGTAGACCAAAATTAGCTAAAGGTTGGTTATTCGATTAATCATAATGGCCATTTGGTTTGGTCTTGATCACTCTAATCAAAAGGCCGAGGTAGAACAAAATTGGAAATTTATTTAGGTAAATTTATTTGACTATAGTTTATATTTTTTTGTGGTGCCAAAAATTGTCATCCCTAGTCCAATTCCAAACTCATAATTCATTTTTGAAAAGAAAATGATTCTAAAAAATTTTACTTATAAATATCAACATACTTATATAATTTCATAAAAACAATATTTAATATTAATTACTTAATTATATAAACTTAAAATCTAAATTAGACATAAAATATAATTATAATATATCTAATATACTTTACTTAATTAAAAACTTATTCTTCCAAATTATATCATTTTTTATTCATATTTATATATTAACTACTTAATTTATCTAAAAATTTAAAAATAAGTAATAAAAAATTTGATAATTTTAATAATTTATATTTTTTCAAAAATTTTAATGAATTTTCTAACCTAACTCTACTCCCCACTTACGAAGTGGCATCGTCCCGATGTTCAATGAGTATTAAATAAGTAGGTTTGAAAATAAAGTTAAAATTATATATTATCGTTATTATTCTGATTTCATTTTTAGCGTATACTAATAACAAACAAAAATAAAAATAAAAATAAAAATAAAAAACTGAAACATATATATTAAACAAGATAAACGATTACACTTAAAGAAAAACTTAACTAAACTGAACTAGAAAACTACCAACTTAACTTAAATTAACTTATTAAAAACTTAAACCAGCATAAACTAACAACCAACAAATCATCTAAACTGTTGACGAACAACCCGGTGTATCAACCGGTAACACGCCAACTCTATTATCTCTAGACGGAAAAATTTCATCCGTCTCAAGATCTCCAACTCCATTCATTTGAATACAAAGACGCGAAATCATCCAAGCATTAGGCATAGGCTTCCCCCTACTACCTCTTGTTATTGCAAATTCCAAAACTGTCCTTTGAATTAAAATACCCCAATCTACAAATTCACCAAATGCCAAAGCATAAAGTAGAAGCATTTCATTCTCGGCAAGGCTTGCAAAATCCCAGGTGGGATATACTCTAGAATTAATAAAATGCTTCCACCCGTTTAGGTGTGGAAGTAAAGCACGAGTAGACATATCGTGATTTGTGTCGAAAAGTGGAAACAGACATTGGAAAGACTCATGCACTTTATTCAAATGATTATATGGATTTTGTAGTTCCCATTTCATCTCGAAATGTTGCATCGTAACAGGCGGAATTTCAAAAAGTTGGTTGATAATAAACGAAGAGAAGGGAACAGTCACTCCTCTTACTGAGACAATTTGAGTTATGTCAATCATGGATGTCGTCATTAAGGCAGAATAAAATTCTCGAACAATCGAGATATCTATTCTTCCTCTTGGCGTACTTACAAATTTCTTCCAATCGAATCCTCGAATAATAATTTTACCCCATCGATCTATCTTATCGAAATTTAAACTCTTCTCCAACAGGATTGGAGAATTAGCAAAACGAGGGTGTAAAATTATATTATCGTTTGAATCTTGTGATTCTGGAGCCATAGCTTCCGGTGTATTTGGCTCATATGAATTAACAGAGGGCGAGGATTGGTTTGACATTTTAAAACAGATGAAAAATTTAAAACAGATGAAAGTAAAAATATATAATAATAAAAAAAGTAACAAGATAGAAAGTGAAAGGAATGGCAAATTTTAATTCATGGCTGCCTTTCCTTTAATAGAAGTAAATAAAACATACGTGGCTGCATTAGACGGACTCTAGAATGACTCATCCCTCTTTTCTTCACGGCTCGGGCCGAGAATAGGCCGGACCGGTCCGGCCTCAATTATCTTTTCACCGAGTACAGAGGTAAAAGTCAATTCTGGTTTTGTTTCTTTACCTCACAAGTTGAACAATGAAATGTACTTTCAAAATATTTAATATGATACCGATAAAACGATTAAAATGTTGAAAATGATTCACTAATGATACAAAATTATTTTTGGGTTTTTATAGTTTATAAAAATTAAAACGATTTAGAATGAAAACCATATTTCGATAAAACGATTATAAAATGAAAATAAACAAACCAATATCTAAATGAAAATGTCGAATAAAACGTGCAGTAAAAATGTTTAATCAAACATAGTCATGAAATTCAATCTTCTTCATAATCTTCCTCGGGATCAACATGAAAGCTTGAACTCGGAAATGACTGAGAAGCTGGCGGCTGAACTGTAGTCGTGGTCCTGACTAAACTATCAAGACCCATAGAACTCATGCCAGTAGTGATATACGCAAACTCAGTGAATCCTCCCCAACTAGACATCGCGAGTCTCTGAATACCTGTCGAAAATACACCTGTACCACTCGATTGGCCTCCAAAAAGATATGACATTGGATGAAAGCTCGAAGGTGGTGGAATAGGTGCTACCCACTCTGGTAAGGTATACGGATCAGACTGACAAGGTGGATAGGCAGGATCATCAAAAGTAGGATTACGAAGCAACTGCTCGTTCCTCCTTAAACCTCTACGAATATCGTCACACCACTGCCTATTACTTTCAGCATACAAAGCCATGTTGGCTTGACCACGTGCAACGTCCGAAACTAAAGATTGAAACATATCATAAGTAATAGTGTTGGAGAAAGGAGTTTGTTGAGGCTGACTAGAAAAAGAAGGAAAAGAAGAAGATGTGAAAACTGGTGGAGCTGGTCGAGTTTGACGGCTTCTAATCAAAGAGCTTATCGTACCATCCGGAAGCCTAGTCAAACTTGGTCCAATCAGCGGTGCATCTGCCAGAGCTAACTTGTCATTAGGCAGGAATGGTACTCCCACCCTATGACATAAATCTGAGATAAAACAAGGGAAGTACAGATGACTCCCTGGTCTGGCGATGACAATGCTCTCGAAAATTCTTTTAAATATTACTTTTCCAACATCCACTTTCACATCATTTACCATCGCCCAAGCGATACAAACATCTTCCTTTCCATAAGCAGTATGTTTACTCGAAGGGTAGAGATTATGGCTAATAAATCTTTTAATCGCCCTTAACCCTCTAATACATTTCCCGTAGTTAAATCTATTTTCAACCCACACACGGTTGTTGAATCAAAAAATCATTTGAGCTCTCAAGGCAGTCTGCTCAAAACTTGCAGGATCATCTAGATTCCAAACTACCCTGTAATCCTCATCATCAGGAAAAACTTCAACTCCTAAAATTGCATTTATGACGGCAAGGTTAAAAGGAACATTTCTAGCTCTTAGGGGTACATTTTGTGACTCAGTAAGCTGATCATGTGACAATGTAGACAAAACTGAATAAAACTCAGCTGCTAAAGTCGTGTTTATTTCCCCTTCTCTTACAGTCGCTAATTCTAACCACTGACGTTTCGTAAAAATATCCTTAACTTCATCACCTAAGTCATCAAAATCTAATCCTCTTTCAATCAAAACATCACATTTACTATAAATTCTTTGATACGCATTCTGAGCTTCTTGTGATGCTGTTCTATTGAAGCTTACGGCTTCTTCTTCAGGTGATAAAATTATTGTGCCTACTACCGGAGTTGATATAGGAATGTTTGATTTTCGTTTCTTAGAGGCTTTTTTACTCGACTCAGCCATTCTACGATATTGGTAAAGCCAATCAATAACAAAAACAACAACAAAAAATAAAAATTTCACAACACACTCAAAAATCAAAACAGTTGAAATTAATCTAAAAAATTATGAAAAATACAAAATTGATAACTAAATAAACTAAATAATACCTTATAATGAAGAAAACGTTGAAAGGTAGGCCGGAAAAGTTGTAAAGTCGCCGGAAAAGAATGAAGCTTGTTTTTTATCCTTTTTTTATTTTTGTAACTTTTGTGGAAGAGATGAGATAGAATGATGAAGAAATCAAGTGGTGGTGTAGTGTGAGATGAAGTATTATGGAAGATTTGAAAAAAAAAAAAAAAAAAAAAATTTGAGTGGTGTGGTTTTGGGTGTGGGGTGCGGCGGCAATATTAGGGAAGAAGAAGATGCAGAAGAAAAAGGGGTCCCCATTTTTTTTTATGCTTTTAGACCCCGGATCGGTCCGTGCCCAATTTTTTCACTTTTTCCGATTTTTTTTTTTTTTTACTTTTTATAAAAATTCTTATAAACTTGATTAAAACTTAATTAAAATCTTAAAAGTAAAATTTGAAGGAAATCTTATAATTTTATAACAATTTCTAAAAATAAAATATTTATAACACTTAATAAAAAGCTTATAAAAATTTAATAAATTTATATTAACTCTTATAAAACATCTAAATTAAAACTAAAAAAACTTTTATAAAACTTTTATAAAACTCCTCAAATTTCATAAAGATCCAATTTTATAAAATTTTCAAAATTTATGCGAAAATTTTATAAAATAAAACATAAGAAAAGACTCGAAACTTAAGGGGTTCCTGATTCTTCGATTTCTAAATCTTCCAGAGTTCTGATATAACGTTCAATCAACCTAACTCCTAAAAACGAAGCATTTGAATTATCTCTAGGAATTCCGTCGGGATTTTCGGATAACCACCTAATCGTTCCCTTCCTAACAATATTCAAACACTCATCCTGGGATTTGGTTGTGTTCTTCCCACAGCGTCCAACATGTTCACTTTTTCCACAGATTTTCGTGATCTTATCGTAAACTTTGCCCTTCTTTTATTGCACTTCTTGATGTTCCATTACAAACTTCTTTCAATCTAATCTCTCTCAACAATTTCTTGTTTTGTTCAAAAACCAAAGCTTCTATAGCAAACGCGACATCTTTATCAAGGCCTAATTTCAAAAGTAAAACAAAAACTCCTAATCTATCTAAAAAAGCATCCAGTTCTTTTACGTCTATCCGGTAAAAGACGAAAAAGAGTTTAAACATAAATAAAAATACAGAAAAGTAGAGTAAAGATAGATAGCACCTGGTATTCGGCTGATTTTAGTTTCTCTGCTTTTCAGTTTTTTCGTTTTTCTGCTTTTTCAATCTGTCGGGGGATCAATCAGTAGCATTACTTCTTCTTTCAGTGTGATTCCTTCTCCCTCCACAAATAACTTTACTCTGTGGCCATTGGCTATAAAAGTTGTATTTCCATCAGTTAGTTCAACAGCTCCAGATTTGTAAACCCGTGTTACTTTAAATGGACCTGTCCATCTTGATTTAAGCTTACCTGGAAACAACTTTAAACGTGAATTGTACAAGAGCACTCGATCATCTACATGGAACTCACGTTTAAAGATTCTCTTATCATGGAAAGATTTTGTGCGTTCCTTGTAGATTCGAGCATTTTCATAAGAATCGAGACGAAATTCTTCTAGTTCTGTTAATTGAAGCAATCTATGATCACCGATGACCTTAGGATCGAAATTGTAAATCTAATAGCCCGAAGGCTCGGTGTTCTAACTCAACTGGGAGATGACAAGACTTACCAAAGACTAGCTTATAGGGAGAACAACCAATTGGTGTTTTAAAAGCTGTTCTGTACGCCCATAATGCATCATCTAATTTAACTGCCCAGTTTTTACGATTTGAATCCACTGTTTTCTCTACGATTCTTTTGATTTCTCTATTTGACACTCTACTGTCCCTTTGGTTTGCGGATGATATGTATGTTCTAACTTATGCGTTACACCATATTTTTCAACTATCTTAGTAAATGGTTTATTACAAAAGTGTGACCTCTATCACTAATGATAGCCCTCGGAATGCCATATCCGGTAAATATATTCTTTTAAGGAATCGTATGACAACTTTGGTATCATTAGTGGGAAGAGCTTCACTTTCTACCCATTTCGAGACATAATCTACCATTACAAGAATAAATCTTTTTCCAAAAGATATAGGAAAGGTCCCATGAAATCTATACCCCAAACATCAAATAACTCACATTCTAAAATAGGTTGCATAGGCATTTCATGTTTTTAGATATATTTTCCCATTTTTGACAAGACTCACCAGATTTAACATACTTATAAGCATCTCTATATAGTGTAGGCCAATAAAAACCACATTGTAAAACTTTAAAAGCGGTTTTCCAACCTCCATGATGACCTCCCGCCTCACGATCATGGCAAAACGATAAAATACTTAAAATTTCATTATCAGGCACACATTTTTCGATTATCCCATCCGAACATTTACGGAAAAGGTCCTGGTTTCTCCCAAGAATAAAATTTTAAGTCGTAAAAGAATTTCTTTTTACATTTGCCAAGTCCAATGAGACGGAACATAATCATGAGTTAAGTAATTAATGATATCTCCAAACCAAGGTGACATTTCCTTAGAAGGAATTCTATTCTTTAATAACTGCATGGTTGAAGGAGTATCTATTCTAAATAGTTGTTCATCAGGAAATGAATCTTTAATTTCATTTCCTATTTCTTCATCATTTTTCATTCTACTTAGATGATCTGCTACTACATTCTCACTTCCTTTTTTATCTTTAATTTCAATATCGAATTCTTGAAGTAAGAGAATCCATCTAAGAAGACGAGGTTTAGCATATTTCTTACTCAGTAAATACTTCAGTGCTAAATGGTCTGTATAAATTATTACCTTAGAACCAACAATATACGATCGAAACTTATCTAAGTCAAAAATTACAGCCAACAGTTCTTTTTCTGTAGTTGCATAATTTAGTTGAGCAGTGTTTAATGTATGAGATGCATAGTAAATAGCTTTGAGAATTTTGTTATATCTTTGACCTAAAACAGCTCCTACAGCTAAATCACTTGCATCACACATAATCTCAAACGGCAAATTCCAATCTGGTGCTACTAACACTGGTGCAGTAGTCAACCTCGCTTTTAAGGTCTGAAAAGCTTCCATACATTTACTATCAAAGTTAAAAGGTACTTCTTTTTCAAGCAAATGACTTAGAGGCTTTGCTATTTTTGAAAAATCTGCAATGAACCTTCTATAAAATCCTGCATGTCCGAGAAATCCTCTTAGGGTTCTTAAATTAACTGGTGGTGGTAACTTTTCAATTACTTCTACTTTAGCTTTATCAACTTCAATACCTTCTTCAGAGATTCTATGACCTAGAACAATCCCTTCTGATACCATTAAGTGACATTTTTCCCAGTTTAGTACTAGATTGGTATCTTCACAACGTTGTAACACTCGTCTAAGTGTAACAAACAATCATCAAATGAATCTCCGTAAACACTAAAGTCGTCCATAAAAATTTCTAAGAATTTCTCAACCATATCAGCAAATATAGCCATCATACACCTTTGAAACGTAGCTGGTGCATTACATAAACCAAACGGCATTCTCTTATAAGCAAAAGTTCCATAAAGACAAGTGAAAGTAGTCTTTTCTCTATCTCCTGCTGCAATGAATATCTGTAAATATCCTGAATAACCATCTAAGAAACAGTAATACTTATGTCCACTTAAACGTTCCAACATCTGAACTATGAATGGAAGTGGATGATGATCTTTCTTAGTATGATCATTTAGTTTTCTAAAATCAATGCACATTCGATAACCTGTAATCTCTCTTGTCGGAATCCATTCATTCTTTTCATTCTCTTTCACTGTGAAACCTCCTTTCTTTGGTACCACTTGAGTTGGACTTACCCATTCACTATCCGATATGGGAAAAATTATCCCCATTTCTAATAGCTTAATGACCTCTTTCTTAACAATTAACCGCAAATTTGGGTTGAGGCGGCGTTGCGGTTGAATACAAGGTTTAGCATCTTCCTTCGTAATTATCTTATGAACGCAAATCTCGGGCTAATACCTCGAATATCGGCAATCGTCCATCCAAAAGCTTTCTTATGCTTTTTCAACATTCTAAGTAATTGATCTTCTTGTTGCTCAGTTAAAGATGATGAAATAATAACCGGTAATAGATTATTAGTTTCAAGAAAAAGCATAGTTCAGATTTAAAGGTAACTGTTTCAATTCCAGATTCTTAGGTGGATCTTCCAGTGATGGTTTAAGAACTGGTCCTTCTAGTTCTAATTCTAAATACTTATGCCATGATGGTTTAAAAGTAAAACTTCATTTATCTAGAGAAAGGATTATCTCTTTCATTTCGATGTCTTTCTCATCTTCCTTATAGATAGACAGAGTTAAGCATTCTTCTAATCTGTCTTCGAAAGTTGGTAACTGAATATCATAGACAGAATGAATATCTTCTATAAAAGAACATGATTCTGGTGATCTGTATGGATGTTCCATAGCTTTGAAAATATTTAAAGCAACTTCATCTTCATTAACTCTCAGAATTAACTCTCCTTTCTGGACATCTATTAAAGTTCTTCCTGTAGCTAGAAATGGTCGACCTGAGATAAGTGGCGCTGAATATCCTTCTTCCATTTCCATAACTACAAAGTCTACTGGAAAATAGAACTTGTCTACTTTAACCAATACGTCTTCAATAATTCCTTTAGGGTATTTAATCGATCTATCTGCCATTTGCAGAGTCATTTCAGTCTTTGTAAGCTTACCTATGCCTAGCTTTCTATAATCCTCATAAGACATGAGATTTATACTAGCTCCAGGATCACATAAGACCTTCTCAAACAGAAATCCTCCAATTTCACATGGAATGGTAAAACTTCCAGGATCTTTCAGTTTAGGTGGTAACTTATGCTGCAAAACTGCAGAACATTCTTCATTTAGGCATATATTCTCATATTCCTCTAATTTTTCTTGTTTGTGAATATCTTTGAAACTTTCCATAAGCGGGCATACTAATTAGAGCTTCGATAATGAGGATATTAACATGAATATGACGAAAAGTATCAAGGAAACGAGCATACTTACGATCAGTTCTAATCTTTTTAATTTGATCTTTAGGTGGGTAAGGTAAAGATTCTAAATCTATAACCTTTGATCCCAAAGTCATTTTCTCTTTTCCTTTCTCCTTAAACTTCTGAGTATTACTTGATTGCCAAGTATCATGATCTTGAGTTTTTTCTTTTAAAACATTCCCTGAATCAATCTCTACTTCGGATTCCTTCAGTTCTTCCTGTTTCTCATCCTTGTTTTCATTATCTTCTATTCTAACATGTTCCTTGAATAAAGTCCTTAAATCTTTATCCATGGGATCTTTCAAATTCCTAGGGATTTTTACCCATTTTTCACCTTCATTCTCAGGTTCCAAACTTCTATTCCTTTTCAAGAAATTCTCTATAATTTCTTCTTCCTCATCAGTGAATTCAAGTTCATCTTTAGTTTCATCATTTTTCCCATCTAAATCATTTTCTACTTCATTATTCCCGAAGTTTTCTACTCCATTACTACCACGGAGTTTTCTACTTCTCGTAACTACAACATTTACCTCTCTTGGGTTTCTTTCAGTATTGCTTGGTAATCCTCCAGGAGGTCTACTGTTATTACGTTCACCTTCCCTACTCAAATGATCTTCCATATTCCTTAATGAGGCTTCTATCGTTCTCATTCTGGTATCATGTCCACTCATAGATGTTTTCATTGAACTCATATCTTTAGTGATTTGCATCTATAGAAGTCATCATTGTTTCCATATTCTTAGCTTGAGTAGATACTACACCCATCATATTTTCCATTAGTTTTTCCCATTGTTCAACTCCTTCTCGCAGTTGAGTTGAACTTTGAGTTCTTGGTATACTTTGAGTGGTATGTTGAGGATAGGATCTAGGTAATGATTGTAAATTTCGATTAGATGTATTTTCTTGATAAACTTGATTATTATTCATATTCCTATCTCGAAATGGATATGGCGGTTGTCCTTGCTTACTAGGGTTTTCAGACCATCGAAAAGTAGGGTGATCTCTTCTAATAGCATTAAACGAGTTTGAATATGCATTGTTCAAATTCCTATGTTGCTGAAGAAAACTCACCTCCTCTCTCGAATATCCTGTTGGTTCTTGATCCCTATTGACATATTATCCCGATTTGAGTATTCGGTTGGTGTACTATTTTCGAACTTTGGTTTTGTTCGATTGTAGGCCATCAAATTTCCTACTCAAATTTTCTAAATGTGCTAAAACTTCCGTATTAGATGTACATTCTCCGCAAAGCTACTTTTCTCGGTGCTAGAACCGGTTTCCACATTCTGTTATTTTTGGAAATCTTTTCTATAGCATCGTAAACTATTTGAGCTTCACTCATCATTAAAGAACCACCACATGCATGATCTACATCTGCACATGAATCTTTTCTTAATTTACGACAGAAAAGTTGAATTTGCATATCTAAGGGAAATAACTAGGGGTGTACAACGAAATTGGAAAACTGGACTGACCGACTGAGCCGGATTAAACCGGACCGGAAAATGATGAACCGCGGTTTTCCAATCGGTTTTTTCATTGAAGAAAAACGAACCGAAATCAATTCGGCTTTTCGGTTTTATCCATAAAACCGGAATGACCCGAACCGAACCGGTTATACTTCATTTTTAATTTTATATATATAATTTATTTTGTTCACTAGCTCCTACTATAAAAACCCCCCACACACAACCCTAAATTTCTAAACCTTATACTTCTGCCGTTTCTACCTAAACCTAAACCTAAAATGCTTCCCAGCCGCCGATAACCGCCGTTTGAGCTCACCGGCCGTTCTTGCTTCTTCTAATATTCTTCATCCTTTGATCGTGAAAGGCTGAAAGCAACATTTGAAATTTTCGTTACAACGACCACCCGCTGGCTTATGGTGCCAATAATGGTGTTTGTCTCATTTTTAGAAGAAAAAAAATCAAAATTTTATGGTAAATAAAATACGACCTGAAAACAAATCGAACCGAACCGGATTTGTATTGGTTCACCCAATTGAAAAATGACCAATTCAATTCAGTTCAGAAAATATCAAAACCGTAACTACAGTTCAGTTCAGAAAATCGTAAAAAACCGACCGGACTGGACTATGTACACCCCTAATGATCAGGACAGGCTCTTAACAATTTTTTAAATCTTTCTCAGGCATTCCCAAGCGTTTCTTCAGATCCCTATCTAAAGTTAGCAACCTCGACTTTTAATTCCAAATTTCGTCCTGGAGTGAAATATTGTTTCAAAAATTCAGTTTGAATATCCTCCCAACTAGTAAGTGAATGATGTGGAAGAGACATAAACCAATCTCGGGCTCGTCCTTTTAAAGAAAAAGGAAACATAGTCATCCTCGTTAGTTTCTTATGAGCACCTTGACTTTTGGCTGTATTGCACAGTTCTTCAAAAAGATAGAGATGATGATGTGGATCTTCATCATCCTCTCCTAGGAATTGGGCTCTTGCGTCAATTAAACCAAAAAGATGAGATTTAATTTCGAAATTATTCGCTCCTTCATTGGGTAAAAGTATGGGATTATTAGTCTGGTTTCTTCTTATGGTTTGATCACAGATAGGTCTCGGGTTTGGTGGGTTATTACGATTATTCTAGTTCCGATCTTGATTATTTCTATTATTATGATTTTGATTATTAGGGTGAATAGGGTTTTGTCCATGCCCTAGAGCATGTTCTAGCCCTTGTTCAGGTGTTTCATCACTGATTTCAGCCATTCTCATATTTTTGTTTGAAGATGATTCGTCAGGATTTCCCTGACTAGTATGACCACGTTTACTCTCTACTCTTAACTGCCTTTCGTAGGTGTTTATGTCAGGCTTATAAGGAGTGAGCGGGGCCTTACCACTTCTGGTCATCAACTAACGAAAATAGAAAAATACTCGACTTTGGTAAAAGAAGAAAATTGGTAACTAAAAGAAAGTAGATACCAACGAAAAATAAAATAGAAATGAGATAAGAAAAAGTGTTGCCTTATTCTCGAGAATTTTGAGCTAATACAAGTAGTAACCATAGACACAAAGAAAGAAATTAGCGACGTGTTCCCCGGCAACGGCGCCAGAAAGCTGACGGACCTTTTCTAGGCTATATAGATCCTAACCGGCAGTGTACCGGGTCAAACTATAGTGCTAGTGTGGTGAGTCAGAGTGTCGAATCCTCAGGGAGACGTGGTAAGTCTTTTAAGTGTGGTTAAAAACCAAAGAGCTGTTATTAACTCGAACTAAACCGTAATTTTATAACACAGATGACTACTATTCTACTTAACATAAAATAAATGCGTAATTTAAACGTTATTCTAATATAATATATACAGATATATAAATATATATAGATGTACATGGATTTATATAGATACCAATATATTTATAGGACTAGCCAAAGTTTATATAATTGATTTATACGATCTTTTTCAGTAAACGGAATGTGCTCGATCTTTCCTTTTATATTAGGTCCAATTGAGTAAATGAAACGGTGCACTCCTGAGGTTAACAATTCCTTCTCACACGAAAGCGTATGAAATTGTCATATGTCATTGTCATCGTTCAATCTCCACAACTGCCCCATGCTAATCTCAATTAGTCTCGAGCAGTGCAGTACAAATCTACCCCGGATAAAAGAGGTTATTCCGTTTGTCGACGACCGATGTTATTCAAAAGGCTCCGGTTGTCGGCGGATCGATTTAACTTTCCGGTGTTAGTTTTAATTAAACCGTTGATTTTAACATTATTACGATCTTGAGCACAAATTTAATAAGGTTCATCTTTTCCAAGACAAATCGCCCCGGGTAGGAAATAGGATTCCGTTGTCACGCTTTCGCTCGCCAATTTTACCTCGGTTTTTCTATCTTTTATCTCATATCCTAACTTCTCCGGTCGGGGTTCATCGTTAGGTTATATGTTGCGATTCATCTTGGTTAATTACGTCAATCCGAATATTATCAATACGTTGCAAAATAGAAAAAGATTCAATTAACTCAATTTTAGTCAATTTTACTTTAGACGAGATTCCTTTACCGAAAAGATCGAAATAAAACGATTACATAACTTTGGCTAGTTATTAGATTTAGCCTAAAAACATTATAACAACTAAAAGGATAAAAATAAACATAACAAACATAAATACTTTAGAAATTTTACCCGATTACAAATACTGAATCAGAGGTCGTACTCTTCCGGACATTACAATGACTTCAACAACACCGAACTTCCGATAATTTCTCGAGCATTACAACAGTACTACGATATTATTATTTTTGGCATAAGGCCTATTTACAACTACGAAAATAAAAGAAAGGATATAGATAATATATATATAGGATATTGTATATATATATATTGGTACCCCTCGCTGCTGCTGAACTGAGGCTCCTATATATAGAAATTGATCCAAGGCCGGACTGGGCCGGGTTTAGGGCGGACCGGTCCGGTGTAATGATTACATTCAACCCCCTTAATTCAGGATCATGTGCGATGTATAATTATATATTTATATATAATTATTAAACTTCTAAAATTCATATCTCGAGTTCCCGATCTCCAAACAACTTGATTCAAGATCCATTGGAAAGCTCTTCGAATAATCTACAACTTCCATGATGTACTCTTCTTCAGAAAATGTCGTTTTGATGAGCCATTCGTTTGTCGAAGACATTTCTCGATTACCACTTAATCAAATCGATTAGCCACTTGACCACTTCGATTGACCACTTGACCACTTAAGCTCTTGACATTCTCTAAATCCTTTCAGAGATATGATTATACTTCAAAATGTCGATTCTCGGGGTCTCGGTTCATAAATCTGCAATAAAATACCACAAATACCCACGTAAATCTGACATGACACTCCGATTTACTAAATCGGTACAAAATGATAGCTTTTTACTATTATTATTAAGTTTTACTACTAACTACTCTAAATTATAAAGATTAATATTTCATACTATTTATATCATAATTTCATATATTTTATATAGAATTCGTTGATAAAACAAAATAATATAACGTAATTTTAATCATATAAAAGTAATACATCAACACTGCTGGTGAGATTGGACACTTAGAAAATGCCGATCAAACTTTGAATCAAGAGAACAAGCCTTAGAAAACTTTGTAGTCATGCAGAAAGTTCTAGTTCATTACTGGAATAAACTGAGAAAATGGGAACAAAATGGCACGCTTGAGAAAGCTGAGAAGACGGTTGAAAGAGTTGACTCTGAGTTTATCAAAGAATTATTGAAAACAGCTACTAATGAAAAGTTGAGGAAATTGTGTTCGTATTTGAGATTCTGTTCAACAGCAAGTTTTTTGGGAAGCACAACATGACTACTCATAGAATATCTAGGCAAGTATAAATGGAATTGAGAACAGTTCCACAAATTAGGCCATGAAAGAAGTCACTGTACAAGCTGACAAAGAGAAAGGAAAAGAGGATGAGATCTAGTTTCTTTTCATGTATTGTACTTTAAGACCATGTACTCTTGTAACTCAAACCTCAATAATATATCAGTTTCTCAGTTTTGTGTGTTTGTTATTTCTTATGTTTTATCTTTTTCCATTGCTTTTAAGGAGGGTATTGACATCATCAAAAAGGAGGAAATTGTTGGAAATTAAATATATGTTTTGATGATGATTCATCAATTATTCAGTTATTGTTTTTAACTCCTTTGATGAAGTGTCATAACTAGCTGTTATAGTGCAAAGCAAAAAGACATCTAGAAATAAATGTATAGGGTTTATTAGAGTCTGATACTTGTATAGGTTAATCAGACAAGCATTGTAATAGAATAGGATAGACTGAGAAAACTGAGAATATACTGAGTTTACAAAAAGACTATTCATGAGAAGAAACTGACTTTATCAAGAGAACTGAGTATACAAACTAGAACTGAAGAAGGCAAGTTCGCTGAGGGACACAGACTCAGTTGGCTTATCTAGAAGCAGAAGGCTGAGGGAACAAACTCAGTAAATGAAGAACTGAAGGACACAAAATCAATTATTGAAGAATGAAGAACTGAGGGTTCAAACTCAATTTATGAAGACCAAAGCCGAGACTATAAAGTTAAAATTTAGGCAAGACTGTGATGACCTGAACTGACTATATGGATCTTGTATCAAATCCTAAGATGCATAAGGATAATGTTATCTTCGATGATCTCTGAGTTATGATCTACTCTGAATAAACAAATAGTAATCAGGTGAAGAAAGAGTACTGAGTTTTGAAGAAGAGTAAAAACTCAGTTAATGCTCTAAAGCTTAAAACTGACCTTTATAAACTTCTCAGTTCAAGCTGAAGTCACTCGAACTGAAGAAGAATCTAACCGTTATAAAGCAAGCAATACAATTGGATAATAGAATTGTCAGAAAAGGACATTGACATTCAACAGAATAGCAGAACCACCAACGGATACAAGAATTCAAATTCAAACAAGATGAACGTTGGAATAACCTCTATAAATAGACCACTTCTACTTCAAGAAGAAGTACAGAGTTCTAATATCAAAATCACTAAGGAAATATTTGATTAAAGGGGATAGCTAAAAGAACTCTTGCTATAATGCTATATTGCTAAATCCAGAAAAAGATATCATCAAAGTGTTCAAAAGTATTCAAGAAAACATCAAGATCTACACTTGAAGAAATCAGAGCTTATTGTGTAAATCATATACATCCAGAAGAAGAAGCTCATATCGCAAATTGAATCATAGTTATTAATTCAAGTCTCAACTTTGATTTTAATTAGGTTTTAGACCGTGAAACACCAAGAAGGTGTGAAAGATAGTTGAGGTGCAGTCATGAAGACTGTGTTTGTGATGAGCTAGTGAACAGGCATTACAGCCCTTCAAGGACCAGTGGTGCAAACAGCTGCAGAGCAGCAAACTTACCTGTTCTATAGTTGCATAGATAGTGAAACTAGGGATTAGTGAAGGACTATCAGTCTGGAACTATTTGTAACCGGATACCTCAAAGAGTTCTAGTGGAATTTTCCTCCGCATCACAGGGGAAGAGAGGACTGGCAGGATTACACCACTTGGAACCTCTATAATTCTTGTTTATTTACTTTACGCATTTATTTACTGCATTCTATACTTCATCAGATCACAAACTCAGCAAACAATAGAAACTGAGTCAACACAGCATTGCATTCATCTTTACAAACTGATAACTGAACAATTGAAAGGCTTTAATATATCCGTTGCCGGTTAACTCAGTTTGAGCATAACTCAGTTAGACTTATTCTTAACTAAGTTAGCTTAACTCCACACAAGTTTGAAGCTGAACATAAGTTGTTTCACAGCTAGGTTTTTTGGGACAAGTTTATTCACCCCCCTCTAAACTTGTGTCAACCTTTTCACGGGACCAACAAATAGTCTAGTTGTTGGTCCTTCTATCTCTGGGTCAGTCTCGAATAATTTCTCTATGGACTCTTCTACCTTAGATTCCGATGCAAAAAGCCTATCTACTGAACCGCTACATACGGACATACATAGGAGATAAAGAACACTAGTGAAGAAAAAAGACTTGCTTGTTGAAGAATGAAGACGGAAAAGAGAGAAAGGATGGAATCGGAGGTGATCTTCTGATTTAAAGCAATGGAGAGACAACTGAAAGGACAGTTAATACGACGAGGGTTATAAACCCCAAGTAGCACACGTCCTCAAAACCGTTCCACTTCAAACGATGTGGGAGTAAATGCCTCGATTTACGAGGAAGTTATAACATCGTTATAATGGTAACTCTGCCACCTGGTAGAGTAGGTTATTGTAAAGCTCTACAAGTTTATATGATAGAGGCCGAGTAGGTCTGGCCTGACCATGAAAGCTCAGTTAGATCTGGAGGGCTAAAGACGGAGGTCGGACCAGCCCTTGCCACTTGTCATCTCCCTGTTGATTGAACATTAAATGAAGACAGAGAAAATATAATACTAAGGGACATAAGCCCCACTTCATGCCTATGGACAGACCTAAACCCTAGGTGGGAGGTCTGACATGTTCTCCCGTACAGACCACCGCGGGTCGGCTCGGTCGTCACGGAGGACGGGTAAACGCCATTCGTGCCTAGACGGCATCAGGGCTCGACGCAAGTCAGCCAGAGCCTTCCTTATCCGATATTAGCACACGTTCTTATAATACAAGATAATTATGAGAAGATCCTAAAGATCCTTTGCCCATTGGGACTCTGATCCTATCATTTAAAATACCCGTGATTATCTCCTAAATTAAATGGATTAACACGTATTAGAATTCGTAATACTTATGGCACAAAAAAACTGGACGAGATGTCCTCTATATAAACAATCCCAATGAACTACGAGAGACGTGATTCTTGAACAATTACATGATACGTAGGCAACTTGAGATACCACTTATTCCAGACTCGATCTAAAATCACAATGCACCACCCCGGTTTAGGTCTTTTTCTAGGGTTTATTCCTGGATTATTGTCACTAGCGTTTATATTGGCCCGTATTTACGTATAGACGTTTCCCAGCATCGTCAACAACCTTTTATACCATTGTTTTTATATGACCATTTGAATCAATAGGTCTCACATCATGATCAATGGTTCAAAAATGTGTCGTGCATTTTATTGTGTTTATTTTATTATTGCACTATCACTCTGCTCATCTTTTTGTGTGTGTTGATATTAGGGCAAGTCCAATGGTAGGGGCCAAAATCAAAATTTGACCCCAATAGGAAAGTATTAGCATCTCCAATGAAAAGAATTGATATGTATGAAAATTAGGTATAGTATCAGGAAAGATATCATATTTGAACACATGGCTAATACCCTCCCAACACATACACGCGTGCGGGTGAAAGTCTTTTAGCCTAAAAAGTGCTCCCTGCAAGCCCATGTGGGCTCGTCCCCTCATTGTCTTCTTTTTTTTGATTGGCTGATTTAAAAAATAAATAAATTGATACAACATATATATTTTTACAACGGAAATATAACGCAACGGCTATTTATCTTTACAACATACTATAAATACCCCATATCACACTCAATATATCCATATTTTTCTTCACATATATTATTCTTTTAAATCTAATTCTCATTTTGCCTGTTAAAGTTTCTAGTATATTTTTTTCCGAAAAATGGCACTGAAAGACAGATCCGATGGTCGTAACTTATAAGAAAGTATATAATTATTTTAAGAATTATTATTAAATAAAAAAAATGCTACAGTTTGCTGTAAATTAATATTTATTTCGGCATATCATAATACTGAATTTATATACGATAGACATTGTATATAACTTTTCAAAAATAATTATAATTACATAAAAAAGATTGATGGATATGAAAAAAAACACACACGTATAAAAATTATTAAGCTTATCAAAATATTTAATAAAAACAAAAAGAAATATTGACACTATAATTTGAACCATCTCATTGGAAATAAATACTTAATACCAAGTGAATAGTGTTCAAAAATATCAAAATTTAATTTTGATACTCATGGGTTGGACTTACCCTTATACAATGAAAGTAGAATAACTGGTAACACAATACATTTTGATTACGACGAGTTTGTATGATAATCAATTTTGTTTTCCCAGCTGGGGTCACGTAACTTCCAGATTCCAGCAAAAGACAAACCCAACAATTCCTGGGAAATAAAAACGGTAAAAAGTAAAGTATACTCAGCTCCCTTTCTTCCCTTTCTGCGTAGCCTCGTAATTAAGTAAGCTTAAGTAAGCTTTAGAAAAACAGAAGGCAAAAGAAGAACATACAGCCAAGCAACCTTAAGTATTAATCCCACGTTTCACACGCTTTTGACTTCAAAACTACTAGTAGTAATAATTTACACGCCTTTGACTGTGTAAAAGAGTTTGGATTAATTCCAAAAGCCTTCAAGATTTTCAATAGAAATACTAAATATTTATTCATGCCCCTTTCCTATTTTGATACAAGCCCTTTAAATATTCTTGAAGAATTTCATACTTCAACGTTATATTTTTACTTTCTTTTTCCTCAAGCAAACCTACAAACCACCACAACCCTTTAGGATTTTTTATCTTTGTAAACTGTAAAGCTTTTTCCTTTAACCATTCTGTTTTTTGGTTGGAAGTTTTCTCTCGTTGTTCTGTTCTTTGAAAATGGTGCAGAACCAGTGGTATAATCAATGGAGGAAAAGTGAAGAAGATAAGGATGATTTAGAAGCCTACAACAACAACCCTTTTGGTTTTGACAACAACAACAGAAATAAAAAAGCAAGACCCAAGCTTTTCTATTTTGTGTTTCTATCTTTTCTCATCTGGTGCCTTATATTAGCTTCCCAGTTGTTGTTTTCCTCTGCTTCTACTTTTTCTCTAATATGTAAGTTCTTTTATGTCTTGTGTTAGTAGCATCACCCGAATATAATTTTCCTTTTTTTTTTTTCCTTTTTCTGATGGTCTTATATATGGAATTATATGATTTTCATTTTGTGCTCTGCAGACTCATATTGGTTGGAAGATGATGGACTCCTTTCTAATCAGGCAGTTTCAATTTGTTCCTCTGTTCCAAATGGTTAGTAAAAATATTTCTGCTGTCTTGTTTATAAGTGTAGCAGTGAACTTAGTTAGATTCTGTGTTTGATTATGGGATACTGATAAATGGTCTTAATATATATACAGGGACAATATGTTGTGATAGAAGTAGCATTCGCTCAGACATCTGTATAATGAAAGGCGATGTTAGAACGAATTCAGTTTCTTCTTCAGTCTTTCTCTATAAAAACATATCAGGGCTGTCTAATGATGAGAAGATTAAGCCCTATACGCGAAAATGGGAAGCGAATGCAATGAATCTTGTTAGAGAGTTAAACCTTGTTATAAAGGAGCGAAATACGAGCAAGAATCAACTCCGATGTGATGTCCAACATGATGTTCCTGCTGTATTTTTCTCCACGGGCGGCTATACGGGGAATGCTTATCATGATATTAATGATGGGATTTTGCCTCTTTTCATTACCTCTCAACATTTGAACAAGAAGGTTGTGTTTGTAATTCTTGACTATCATCATTGGTGGTTCACTAAATATGGTGATGTTCTTTCCCAGCTCTCGGATTATCCGGTCATAAATTTCGATGGAGAAGATAACACAACTCATTGTTTCCCTGAAGCAATTGTTGGATTGAGAATCCATGACGAGCTCACTATTGATCCTTTGCTTATGAGTAATAATAAGACTACAATTATGGATTTTCGGAACCTTTTAGATCGAGCTTATTGGCCTCGAATCAAAGGTTTGATTCAAGCTGAAGAAAAGAATGCCCAATTGCCATTGCCATCATTGTCGTCATCCATTGGGGTTGTAAAGAAGCCGAAATTGGCAATCATCTCGAGAAACGGTTCAAGGGAAATAATGAACGAGAAGGTGCTTGTGAAAATGTCTGAGAGAATGGGATTCACTGTGAAAGTTTTGAGGCCTGATAGGACCACAGAGTTGGCAAAGCTATATCGTGATCTTAACTCGAGTGATGTTATGATCGGTGTACACGGTGCTGCCATGACTTATTTACTTTTCATGAATCCAGGTTCAGTTTTTATACAAATCAATCCTCTTGGGTTGGATTGGCCTGCACAAAAATACTATGAGGAGCCAGCAATGAAGCTTGGTTTGAAATACATTGGCTACAAAATCTTGCCAAAAGAAAGCTCATTGTATGATGAATATGATAGAAATGATCATGTTTTGAATGATCCAGATATAGTGAACAAGAAAGGTTGGGAACTTACAAAAAAGATCTATCTTGATCACCAAAAAGTGATACTGAATCTGCCCAGATTCCACAAACGATTGGTTCGCGCGTATAACTATTCAGTAGCTAAGAAGAACAACAATCTTCATCTTCATCAACAACAGTAAAGTTTGGAACATTACATTCTTTATTCTTCTTCTATTCCTTTGTAAATGCCTTAGTCAGGAGAAGGGAAAAAAAAAAAAAAGCAAAGCCTTTGGTATAGTGATTCTTTTGTTCTTTTTGTAAATTAAAGTTTGAAAGAATATATTTTTTTCTCAATACATATATAGAGTTGTGAAAAAATGACAATCAAATTTGAAAGTTTGATGAATTATTACATACATAGATACAAGTGCTTAATACTCTTTCCTGTTGTTGAGTTTCATACATGATATTATCTTTGATTTCTCAGAATAAATCGAAAAAATATGCCATTTTGATCATGGCGGCTCCAAGCCAAAAGAAATTGACCCTTGACCCATAATCCTACTTGGATTTTTAAAATTAATGCTTATAAACTTATAATACGATGTGTCGTTTTCGATTCCCGACTCGTATTTCGAAATTCCTGCAGCCGTCCATGGTACTCCACATTATGCCACCTGATCAATGAAATACAGTGTTTTTATCATTTTCTAAGTGTATTATGTGGGAAATATGTAGGCAATATATATACATGGCAGTGGATCCAAAAAGTTTTTAGGGTATCGTGACAAATTCGAATATTCAACGGGAGGGAATTACTAGTTTTTTAATATTTTTCTTTAAAACAAAATTATGTCATTCTTTTAAAAAATTAAAATAAAAAATTCTCAAATCTCATCGGGAGTGAAAGATTTTATGATGCAACGGTTGTACGGAAGTAGTATCAAATGACATACATTAGATCATTTCATTTTTAATTTCTTTTACATAATACAATTTTATCGTTTGTGAAAAATTAGTAATGAAATGTTCAGAACGTATGTCATTGGATACAACCTTCTCACAAGGTCGTGTTGTAAAATTTGTCAAATGAGTTAATCGGTTATATCACACCCTTAGATACTTGGAGGAAGCCTATACATCATACTTATTCTCCAATTCGTTAGACTAGCCGTAAGCCTGTAACGCCCTAACACCAAACCGAAGTAAATTCCGGATTCATGTAACACCAAGTAGAAAAGGTGTAATTCGACGTAAAGAGCTTTATTAGGCTCGGCGAGTCGGATGTGCGCACGATGTGAAACAAACAAAATTGTTTTGTTTGTTTTACTACACGCTACAAGACATCCGACCGTCGAAATCCATATATGTACTCTTACGTTAAAACTTTCCGAAGGAAAGTAGGAGTAACAACAAAAATAGTAGTAGAGGACAATCACCTTCCGGTGTACCCTCCTTCAATGTCCAAGGTTGTTCAACTGTTAAATGTTAAATTAATGAGTAGTCTATGGCATTCAATAAGTAAATAAACATAAAAGGAAAGTAGTTGTTACTGGGATAATGGCAGAGTAATAAAATTTCTTTCGCAATATGAAATGCATCTTTGTGAACCGGCGGTTTGTGGAACCACCGGTTGACCGGTTGGGGGGCGGTTGGAGTTTTTTGGAACCGGAACCGGACCGGAACGCCGGTTGGAACCGGACCGGCCGGAACCGATTGAAACCGGCCGGAACCGAACCGGAACCGGAACCGGCCCAACGGTTATAATTAGCAACGGCTCTTTTTGTTTTGTTTTGATTTTTTTTGTTTTTTTTTCTTTCAAACACCTCAAAAAAATTCCTATAAATACTACCCCATTTCATTTCAAAAATCCTACACCAATCTCAATTCTTACATCTTCTACTCATTTCTTTGTTTATCAAGTTTGTTTAGTTGTTAAAAACAACAATCAAATTTACTTTACGATACCGATTTTTAAAATTGTTCTGATTTAATTGTTACTTCAATACGGTTTTAGTTATAAGTAAATTTGGTTTTGTATTTTATTCAACTAATTTTTTTACAAATGTAAAAAAAATTCAATTTTATAATCAAATTTACTTTACTAGACCGAAATTTGAAGTTTTTCTGATTTAATCGTTATTTCAATTCGGTTTTAGTTATAAGTAAAATTGGTTAGTTAAATTAAATTTTTTTTATAACCATTATATATAATTTAGATTTAAATCAAATTTACTTTACTTCAATTTTTATTATAACCGTTATATATAATTTAGATTTTTTACAATGTCAAGAAGAGGTGCATCAACACAAGGCAATCGAAATGTTACTTTCCGTGATGACACGGTTGTGCCGAATCGGATGATCTTCTTTGGTGGCTATAGACCCCAATATTATCTGAGACCACTGTCACCGGTAATCACATTTCGATTCCTCGATTCGACACACCTTCAGGTTACAATCAAGATGATTTTGATAGTCATTACGACGATATAATGTCTCAACTGGAAATTTTAACATCAACCTTAACGGGCGAAGATAATGATGAAGTCGGCGTTGATGATGATCATGATGTATTTCGAATGCTTCCCGCCCTAGACAAGGGCGTGGTGGGGAGTCGGCATGGTGCTAGTGCTGATCCTACTCCTACTCCCGAGTCAGTCAATTTAGATGGTGGTGAAAGTACCCGATCCAAAGCACAAGAAAAAAGGTTAAAATCGAGATTTTTTACGGAATTTTTCACAAATGTTCCTTGGACTGATGAAATAGCATTAGCTAACCCCGGAAATTATTTCTTCGGGGTGTGCAATTTCTGTGGCCAAATATACCAATTTAAACATGCCGGTGGTTACGGATCGATCGCTGGGTCAAATTTTAAGTAAACATCCGGAAAAATTGGAAGGCAGTAGCGTCAAGCCCAAATTTAAACATGCCGAGCTCCAGCGGAGGTAACACTAATCCACTCTTTATTTACACTCGTGATAAGCTGTAGAGATCTAACCACGGATCTTATTGCGAGGATGGGTCTTCCTTTTAGCTTTCCGAGAATCCTATTCTCGAAGTTTACGTACAAGGGCTTTGCAACGGCTTTTACTCGTATCCTCGTACAGCGGTTACTAGGGATTTCAAAATAAATTTATTAAACGACAAAATATTATTTTAGAAAGTTTGAAGAAAAATAAATTCCAAATATGTGTATGTGCCGATATTTGGGAGGATAGGAGGACGAACAATTTTTATTTGGGCGTATCGGGTCACTGGATTGACAACACTTAGATTGTCCAAAAAAAGTTACTTATTTTTCGTTTATTTAACGAGACTCATACTGCTTCTAACATTGCATCTTTATTAGTTGATATTTTTGAGGAATACGATTTAAAAGGTAAAGTTTTTTCTATTGCGTTTGACAATGTTTCAAACAACACTGCTTCTATTCCCGACTTATCCCGATATTGTGAACCTCTTTGTAACGGTCAATTTTTTCATGTTAGATGTTTATGCTATATTTTTAATTTAGATGTAAATGATGGTCTAAAAGTATATGACCATAATATTAATGCGATAAAAACTGCGATTTCACATATTTTAGGTAGAAATATTCTTGTTAATAAGTGGTATAAATTTCTTAAAGAGAAAGGTCATCGCCCTATCAAACTGCCGCAAGATGTACCGCATCGGTGGAACACGACTTATGATCTTTGGAAAAAAAACAAACAAAATTAAAAATACCTTTTGTGAATTTTTATGTGAACACTGTCCGAGCGAATATCGTTTGTATCCCTTTATTTGGACTTCATGCAAGAAACTGATGGATGTTTTTGAAATATTCAAAAAAATTACAATATTGTTTTCAAAATATTATCAACCCACAACACATTTAGACTTGCCTGCTTATGTAAAAATAACTGTCGAACTTGAAACTATGGAACACGACGCAAAATTATTTCAATGTTTAGTGCCGATGAAGAAGAAATGGAATAATTTAAAATTTTATCATACGAGAACTTCCCCTGTGAAATGATACATAGAGAGTACTTAGGGGTACGATTTTCTTTTTTAGTTTTTTAAGTTTCAAAACATGTGATCTAAAGGACAAAGGAATCATTGTGTGGAATCATCATTGCAATAGAATAACATTAGAGGGACAAGGAATTCCCAATGTATAAAAGGACTACAGAAGAGGCTAAGCAAACAATCAAATTAGTACAACAGAGCAGGCTGTGGGTCCCTAAACCGTCCTGGGTTACCCTTGAAAGCCCATCTAATTTCAGCCCTGCAATCTAAGCTACCAAATAATACAACAACAACAACAACAACAACAATCAACAATCTCTTTCTCACCTAAAATCCTAACTCAATTACAAACCCAGAAAGAAAAAAGAAAAAGGAGGAAAATATGTACTTCCCCGAATCGTGAACTTAAAACATAGACGTCCCGTTGATCCGTGTAGAAGGAAGTGAAGATACTTCTTCTTCTTCTTCTTCTGCTTCAACAATATTATCAGCCATAGCAACAGAAACTTTGTTAATGTTGCTGTCACTGCACATTGTTGCAACTCCCTCTTTCAGCCGTACAGATACGGAACTCCCTATGTTACCGTGGGAGAGAGTCACGCAAGAATCTGCTGCCTTAAAGGATGAGGCGGCGCTACTACTACTATTACTACTAGGATTAACATGATGTTGTCTGATTAGAATTCCCTCCAGTTGTCTCTTGAAGTCGTTTTTCGCATTCTCATTCTCACCCAATTGTCTCAAGAAGCTTTCTTCAATATCACTTAACGACTCTACATCACTCCTGAGGCTGAGATTTGCTTCATCATCATCTGATATTGGCCCCGTGGATTCGCAGTCTTCTTCACTTTCCATCTCTTCATCAGTTTGGTGCCTAGTTGAAGAAGAATGACATGAAATACGTTGCGGCGAATACACTTCATCAACCATTGTGTATTCACGTTCTCGCAGGGTTTTCATGATCAAGGTCTTCAACAAGTTCATAACTTGAACAGCATGCATAAGTGCAGTCAACGGATCTGACATCTGACCCACCAAAAGAAATATAAAACCAAAAGGTTTCTATTAATTTAGCAAAAAGATACATACGCACCAGGGGCGGATCTATGTATACCATGGTAGGGTCACGTGACCCCACTGAGATTCGAGTTTTTTTTTTTTTTTTTTTAAGTATTAAAACGATGTAGTTTTACTTCTCAAAAAAGAAGCGATGTAGTTTTGTTGTTAAAAAATGTCGTTTTAGGCTCCGGTGACCACACTGGAACAATTTTTTAGATAAAAAGTGTAGTTTTACAGTCCGGTCTGGTGACGAAACTGGAAAAAATTCCTGAATCCGCCTTTAATCATAAACATAATAAAAAGTTTCAAACTTCATTTGTATAACTGAAATTGCACACTAGTATACCTACCTGAGTCATGTTCGGGGCAAACACCATGGCTATGTTTCTGGCATTCATTTTGTTGGAACCCTCATGTTCAACAACATCAGCCATTAAATCCACTGCCCAGTTTAGTAAGGCTCTAGCAGTTGGTTTCAGCTGTTCGATCAGTTCAACAGAATCTTCCTCTGTATTACATTCCAAGACCTGTTCAGGTGAAAGACCATCAAGCACACCGGACGGGAGTTCGCGAAACCAGGCCTTTATTAGACCAGCCAAGCAATGGACATCGATGTCTTCAGGGACAATCCCTCTGTTTAGCTGATCTCTAACATGTTCCTCCTTGCTGTTCTCCGGATTTATGCGGAATATACCCTCTGCCTGAATTATATACACAAAAAATGTCAACAAAAAAAGTTATATATATATATACACGGGCAAGGCTCTATCATCTGTGAAAGCTATAATTACCTTTATGCCACCTTGGGAAAGCAAACGGTCTTGCATCAGTAAGAGAATGGTTGGAACACTGTTGCCTCTAGCATCATATGAGCATTGCATTGACTCTGCAGAGACTCCAAATACACTGACACTGCAAATACAGATCAAAATCTGTTACAAAACGAAGTAAATCTCAAACGGCGGAACACGAAGAAAATTTACTTTAGCAGCAAACTTCTAGCACACCATACTTAAATTTTTTTAGCAATTATTGAAAGTTATTGTACAGAGAAATGATGTTCATAAATATCCCATTAGCATGAAATATTATGTAATTTACCTTTAAGACAAATCATTATCAAATTTGTCAGTTCTGTATTTGTGTATAGCCAATCAGAGTATTCCTAATTGTCTTACTAAACCTAAAAACAAAACATCTTGCTCAACAAACTATCTAAGCAACCCTTAAATATATTTTCTTGTTAAACAACTTTATACTCTTTTCATTGTATATTAAAAAATACAACAACATCAACGTTAAGTATGTTTGTTCAACTTCAACCACACTGTTTTTTTTTTCTGTAAAGACTAAACAGCATCAAATTGGCTACCTAATATAGAAAATGAACAAAAGCAAGTGCATCCCAACCCAAGGTTCTGTGGTTTGATAGATTGTGGCATAAAGTGTCCAACAACTTTATATTTTCCATCTGAAAGAAAACGTATGAACTTACAACCAATTACTTGGGGGGACAGGGTGGGGTTGGGGGCGCAAATCCAGAAAAAAAAAATGGTTTAAACCGTTTAAAAAGATCACTCCTTTCCCTCAAAAAGGAAAAAAAAAAAAAAAAATCACTCCTATTTCACCATGAAGATGAAAAATTATATTGGTACCCACTAAAGAGTATCAGAAGTAGCACGATGAGACCCTGTTCATACCTTCAATAATACTAATAAAAATGAAAAAAAGGTATTATTATTGACATTCAATTCCAAAATTCTGGAAAAATGAAGAACAAAAAAAGGAATTCGGAAACTTTATGTAGATAAAAAAAAAAAAAAATTACCTGGCACTGGGGACTCTACAAGGAACTTCAACTTCAAACTCAACGGGAAGGCCCAGAAATCCATGAAAACGGTCGAAAGTGACATGGGTTATATGCTGGACGTTTGTAGGCCAACCGATCTCCATGTGGTGTACGGCCGACGAGATCGCATCTTCTTGCCGATCTATTCGGCAAGAAACCATTGATTTCCTTAAAGCAGACAACAAAAACTCTAACAAAGACAGTTGCTGTTGCCGCTGCCGCCGCCGCTGCTGCTGCGCATCTTTACCTGCTGCTACAGCTTCGTTTGACGAGCTCTTCCTAAACCCGCCACCTGCACCACCGCCGCAGACGCCTGACTTGGATATAAGCACAATTCCTGTCATTTTGCTTGCTTCTTATCTGCCCTTTTCGGATTCCGTGGCGTGGGGTTTGTACTGGATGGAAAATTGAAAGGAAACTATTTTATTGGACGAATGAATCTTATTTTACTGGGATGCGTGTGCTCTCTTCATTTGAGTTTTGAACTTGGAAAGTTTGCTATGACTACAAGACAGAGAAGTTCAAACGGCCACAGGCCACTCAAATTCAAATTTCGGACCCTTTAAAAAAACCAAAAAACAAAACAAATAAATACGGAGTAAAAAAAAATTAAAGGCATCTCATAAATCAACCATTGCCCTTGGATAACAATGAATGGGATAAGATCCCGACGACGGTGATGAGATCTGCAATTCTCGCGACGAAACAAGTCGAAGCGGTGTCGCTTCGATCCAAACGATGATGTCTCTCGATTGTGTTTATTTATTTATTTATTTTTAGATCGGATCGAAACGGTGTCGTTTCGAATTGAAACGACACCGTTTCGATGCATTGTCGGGGGAGCGGTGCACCTTGCACCGGCGGGGATCGAGGTCCAACAATGAATACGGGTGGCTACAGGTTTTACGATATCAATACTCTACCGATCAAAAATTTTCCTAACTCATATTCTATCCATTACCCATACACGTAGAATTTTTAAAATTCATACCTTCCCCATGCAGATTTTCATAAGTCGATGGATATCAATTTTATTCATAACTAAACATCTCAGTTTTATATATTAAAGAAATGGAGTTTCAATTGGCAACACAAAAATGTTTCACTCATCATAATTTTGTATGGTTTTTTATTCTCTGGCACAATAAAATTATATCACACTGTTGTCCGGTAGGAACATCATCTAGATTGATGTTCATTTCATAAATTAACGTCATAGATTCTAACATTATATAAGATCATTATAACCATGAGTGACGCTTGTATGATTTTAGTAAGGTCCATACAATGGATGCTCTTTGCTTCTGGAAAATCATACAAATGTTGTGTAATGTAGTAATTTAAGTACTATTGTGAGTAATCGTGATGCTCGAAACATTTTTATGGTATCTGTACATTCTTCTTCCCCTGTGAAGAAAATATAACACCCTTAGAGAAAACCAAATCGTAGTTGAAAACAATTTCTATAGATAGACAACTTCATGTATTAAAATAAAAGGCAAAAAAATAGTTATATAATCCAATTAGTTACTATTGTAATGCATGTGCAACTCAAACACATTAATAAAACTTGGTTGAGGATCAATAGAAGTGAGGGTGTAGCAAAGTGTTGAAAAATAATTAAATTGTGTATTCATCATCCCTTGATTGTTTTATTTGAGGGTGTAGCAAAGTGTTGAATTTATTTGTCTAATGCCTCAAAAACGTTTTTATTTCTCTCTTTGATTTTTAGGCGGCATGATGATATAAAATCTGAATAATATATTATATAGTGGGTCGGGTGGATATTTCGACGAGTAGAAAATTGATATTCATACCTTACCTGTAACGCTCTGGACTCCGGCCTGTTAGCCGCTTAAATGAGTCATAAATGATCCGGTCAATCGCTTAGACCGCCGCCCTCGCTTGGTCTAAAAGGCTAACCTTGAGTTGATAAGACATTTATGTCTCACACTCAAAAAAGTGAGCGGACTTTACTTTTACCGATGTGGGACTTTACATTCTCTCACCCCTTATAAGGACTGGCGGCCCTCGTCGGGAAGTCAAGACTTGTCCCAAGTGGGATCGTTAGGTTTTATGCCGAAAGACAATTTGTAATTGTTTTATTTAAATAAATGATGAATTTATTTCATCTTATTTATTCGCATTTATTGCCAATATTAATACATTTTAAAACCCAAAGTATATTGATTATGTAATCACATACTTCGGTGTATGGCGATACACACCAGGATTGAGTTTGTGAAATATACTTAAAATTAACTTAGTCCGTAGCGTTTATTAATCGAGTCACGGGTCTCAAGATTAATTTGCTAATAATGCGCCGAACATTTTTAGGTGCGGCGATCTTATCCGGATTTGTCGGTAATAGGGTACCTAATGGGGCATTTATATATGATGATAATCATATAAATTTGGACCGATTTGATTTGAGTTTTCGATATAATTCCGTAATCGAGAAGTCTTATCGAATCACAAGATGATCATATATGGATTAATCTCAATCCTGAGGTGATCACAAACGATCGCTAGCGGGGTAGGGTTTGATGTGTTAGTAAGGATCACTTCAGTAGTATGTGGTCCAACACTTCTCATTGGCTCTATTCTAGACAGAGTGAGTAGTCGTGTTATCACGATATGGAATCCATTCATTCCTCGGAAAGTAGACAGACGGTTCCTTATTTGTTAACCCTAAAGCGATCGATCGGCCGAGTTCATATTATATTGGTTATGAACTAATTGATCACTAGGGGTTAATGGTAAATAAGGATAATATGTTTCGAGAAGGATTTACGGAAATATCGAATCGAAGTGAGCGATCTATGGAGGATTTATCCGTATGTAATGATTATATCGATGGATGCTTTCGACTCATAAATTGAGTGTAAGTTATCTATATTCGATAGAGTTCGATTTGGATTTATGGTGGTGTAATCCCGGAATTAATAGGTTGGATATAATTATGCATCGATGAATAATTTTATTCGATTTATTGTAATTAATCGAATATGGGTCCATGGCCCCGACGTGGCTCCCAAAATAGCATAATTAGTTTTCTCGTCGTTTCACCTCAATTATAATTAAATAGTGGATTGGGCTATTTAATTTGATATGTAGATTAATTGTTTAGTTGATTAGATAATTAAATATATTTTTAAATGACTTACTAATATGGTGTAAATTTGTGTGGCTAAGGGTTAAACCCTAGCTTGGCGAAATATGTATGGATTATTATTGGGAAATTTGTTTTCCTAAATTAAATAAATTATTTATTTGTTAAATAATTTAAGGAAAAGAATATCTTTTATATATCCTTATTTATTTTGGAATATTCTAGATACATCTTTTTAGGAAAAATGATTATTGTAATTGATTTTGTATTAATTATTTAATCCTTGAGGCTTAAGTTTTACTCTCCTATACAAAGAGAGTTCTCCCAAGCCTTTTGCCATCACACATAACACGCCATATTGACTAGTATTTAGGTTGATATTTTCGACTAAGTACTTCGGGTTTCGAGTTGGGATAATCTTCGGGATTATTCCGGTAGCATATCAAGGAGGTCCGGCGGCAGGAAACACCATCCATCTGGTGTTGTTGGGAGACACACGTTGGAAGGCTGTGGCTTCTCAACTTACGTGGATACTACTTTTGTTCTTGGAGTTAAGCACCATAAAAAGGTAAAAATCCAAACTTCCTTGTAGTTTGATCTTTAATTTATGTTCTTTGTTTCGTTTAGATCTAGATCCGATACTTCCGCTGCGTAATCGGGTCAATCTATGATTGATCCGACGATATTACATCTAACATGGACTTGTCTCAGTTCGTCTCTACCATAAGATTCTAGAGGTGGTCACCACCGCTCTCGCGTGATGTGATGATTAGTTCCAGTATGATAGTCGGCTCCGATACCATTCTACTAAAACCAATTGGTGTTAATAAAGACGCTACTATATTTCTTTAGGCATTCAAGAGTGTGACAATCGTCCCAACATCCCCTCAAGTGTTGGACACTTGTACAATTTTCATTCAATAGTGTGGAAGCAATCGTCTAACACTTCTCAAGTGCAAGCAATCTGTCCCAACACTTGCACAATTTCCTTTTAAATAGTGTTCCAATTAGGGTATTTCGACGAGTAGAAAATTGATATCCATACCCTACCCTACCCATTACGGGTTTTGAAAAATTAAATCCATATCCAATCATACCCTTAAAAATACTCTATCGAAATAGGTAGGGTAGTGTGGATATCCATCGGGTTGGATCTAAATTGACATCCATAGCCGTAAAGACATTCCTATTTACCTATTTTGACAAATTAATCTGGACGCCTGGTAATGCCAGGGCCTTAAAATTAATTCCAGGGCATCTTTTTGCTCTTTTTTCTGTATTCCAAATTTACCCTTACAAAACTTGCACAACTTCCTATCATTTTACACTTTTTCTTTTCTTCAACACGGCTGCATAACTGATACGTTTGAGAAAAATTACAAAAAGTTTTGATTGAATGATTCATTATTTAATGAGTTAATTTTTTTGATACAAATTAAAACTAACTAAAATTATGATAAAAATAATATTTTAATTACATATTAAAACACCACAGCTTAAAAATGTAATAAACGCTCATTTAGGATCTTAAAATGACTTACAAACACAAAATAAATAGAATGATATGTATTATGTCAAATATAAATGCATTTATATGTAGTTATACACGTATATGTACACATATATCCAAAGGCGGATGTCTGAGATATAGGGGTAGTAGTCACGTGGCTCTCTTGAGATCAAAGATTTTTTTAGTATTAAAACAATATAGTTTTAATGTTAAAAATATTGTTACATGGTTGAAAAATATAATTTTAGGCTCGTGAGCCATTGAAACATAATTACGGTTCAAAAATGTAATTTTGAGCTCCTAGAATCTCACTAACAAATTCATGGAACCGCCTTTGCATATATCATTATATATATGTATATGTATCTTTACATTTATAGCCAATGTTATTATCATATATCAAAAGTGATACGCCAAGCCCTATAAAAAAACAGTGAATGCCAGCCCAATAAGCATAGGCTCATCGGCTCATATAGTTCGCACTTTATTAAGCCGGACTGGGCCGAGCTTAAATCCAGATTGCTCTATGCCTTTACGATATTTATCATTGGCAGGGCAACGAGCGTCAACCAACAAATCCTCCAAACGCCTTTTATAGGCTGGCAAGAAGCATTTGGGCCGACCTGCTCGCTCCTTAGCTCGCAGTCCGCCTATCTCGGACCAAGCCCGCTAAATTAGGCAACGGGAGTTAAAGCTCAACGGTTACAAGCTGACAATCCACAGTGATTATCGCGGTGCTCGTCCAATCAAGATCCTTCATGCTAGCCACATTTATTGTCATGTTTATTACTCTATTTGTAACTGTTGCCTCCAAGCCCTATAAATAGCGGCACGTTGTACCCTGAAAAGGACAAGCTAATACACAATCATAGACAATGTTTGCTAATTCGTCAATAGTTTACTTGTTCATTACATTTATGTCAATCTTCATATCACTGTCACATGACTCATAATCACCATCAGATATCCACCGCGTAAACTACCACGAACAACCATAAAATCCACCGCAAATCCATTATAAATACGTTTGTGATAGTTCTGATATTATCAGTTGGCTCTGTTACCAGGAAATCACGTTTTTGATCATTTTTCCGGCCAAATTTACTTTCATATAGCGGTTATTTTTCGTTTCCGGCTAAAGAAAACAACCATTTTAGGTTTTCCGACGAGAAGGTCCACCCTCACAGTGGTCTTCATCGTTTCTTTCAGAATATTTTGCACACCTCCATCGGCATCTTTATCCTCACGAAGAACATGCCTGACACCGGATCTACCAGAGCTTCTCCCAGCGATGGCTTTCAGCCTCTGACTAAGAAAGGGGGTTATAATACGCTTCAAATCCCCAACAGGACTGACGGTGGTTGCGTTTACGTACACCAGGCCTCTGGTGACCAGCGTTGACCATCTCTGCTGTCATAAAGGGACCTCATTCAGCCAGACACCCGGGCATTCTTCAACGGAAAGACCCAAGCTAAGAGGGCTCTATGTGGTCCCCAACCAATTCTTATGCATCGACCTTTTCCAGATGAGGCGGTGGACGCATGCCGGGGAAATCCCTTGGCCCTCCCGGCAATAAGGGAGGTCAACGTCATCACCGAACAACCTCTTAGAAATAACAAGCTTAAGGACCATATCTACTCCTTGCACAAAAGCTTTGATAGTCAGCCGTCCTGCGCGGGTGTGAGCAACCGACCTTGTTCACTCGTAGCGAGCTGGTAGCTACCCTGACGCCCTCAAGGTACCGATTGTCATGTCGGCTCTGGCCAACGACATTTTGGTACACCGGATTCTAGTCAACACGGGAGCCGGTCGAGACATCTTATATTATGACTGCTTTGTACATCTCGGCTTCGTGACTCACACCTCCGACCTTATCATGGAACGCTTGAAGGCTTCACCAATGACAGAGTTCAAGTCAAGGGTGACCTTAAACTCGACGTCAAAATGGGCTCTCACGAACCATACATGACAAAAATGGCAAACTTCCTCGTGGTCGACCTCCACTCCAATTACAACATGATTCTAGGAATTCCGGCTCTAAGGAAATTCCAGATGGTCATCTCCATCTTGCATCAGAGAGCCAACTTTTATGCCAGAAACAAAATCGGGGTGGCTGATAGTGTGCTACTCACGAATTACTAGCAAGAGTGCTAGGTCAATCACAGTATAGGAAGGGCGAATCAAGGTCTATCCCACATAGACAATGCAAGACTGATAATAAACGTATTAATCTAATGAAGAACACATATAACGGTCTTTGACCAACATAAAGACAGAAAATAAAGTTGGTGTTCCCCCTCCTAACCGATCTCCTAACTTGGTGTAATTAATCATTATGTTTACTTTCCTTGTAATTCCCCGATTCAATCAGAACTTATATTTTAATTCAATTTAGCTACTGGTGCAATATTCTAACCTTTTTTACTTCCATGGTGTGGACAATAAACGTCTATATGCTGTTAACCTCCTTCATTGGTTGTATTAACCCACAGGAAATAAGTTCTAGAAAGTGCCGGCTCAAGATCGAGAACCTCCCTATACAGCTATCGACAATGCCTAGCACGTTCCTAAGGATTGATCCAGGCTATGTCCTAACTAACACTTCACCTTGCAAGTCCTTCATGTTAATTTACGAAGTACGAGAAGTAGATTGGCCAGATCTAACCTACCGTGAATTAAATATGTCAATCAACGTAGCTGATGCTGAATCTCCAGATTTAGGGTGACCTAAGGGTGCCTCGCAATTGCGATATAGACCATCATAATTGCGAGCGTGGCGGTTGCTAATTCTAGAATATCATATTTCTGTTCTGATTAATTCTTGTAAATTACGGTTCATTTTAAACATGCAGATTAATTACATCGTGTTAAATAAATCTAATCTACCATAATGAAAATATAAAGGAAATCTCAAAGCTTCATACCTTTAACTATAGAGATCTAGATTGATCAACTCAAGATAGTTGATGGCTTGGGGGAGTAAACCAATAGAAATACTCAAAGCAATAACCGATAAACTATTTATTTCAGAAAACTAGATAATAATTTGAGTGCGTGTTATAATGGAACTGGTACAGACTTTATATTGGCACTGTAACCGACCTAGGTGCTCTAAACCATAACCGACTTAATTCAAAACGCACAGCTTCTATTTTCATTTTCCCAAGTGTTACAACAACGAGTGGGCCTTTAGATTATGCGGGCCTGGCTTTAGCCTCTGTGATCTCAAAGAGACTTCTTCGTGGACACTCTTGTCTTGGCCCAATGATTTTTATAGTTCATATTCATCTTTATTCCTCTAGAATACGGTGTGCCTGAAATTTACGGAAAACGAGGCAGAACAGTACCAAGTTTGAGGAATAAATATGTAAATGCAGAATTAACGACCAAGGAACAAGTACTAAGCAATCGACATATATTTCATACAATTACCGAACTATCTCTCGTCAATCGAGCACGATTCGGGGTAAATAATAGTATAGTTTATAGTAGTAAATATCGTGTTATCAACTATCCCCACTTAGCTTTTGATCGTCCCGAACAAAAAGGCAAAAGAAAATGAACTCCCGGACCAATATACAAGTTAATTAAAAAACAGCCATGCATCTCAAAGTCAAGATAAGAATCATGTCAACTACTATCCATAAGCAACGCATTAAACAATATTCAATTCATGAACCGGTGTGTGTGTGTGAAATAACCCTCAAGCCTCAGTAATGTAGACATAATTACATTATATTGACTCAGGGTCTAACTAGAAAATAACAAGAATGTCTGTCCCTTTACGAATTTGATTTTATAATTTTAATTTACTTTGAATTTGTAGGTCAGTTCAACTGAGCAAAGCGGATCGAGAACCGAGTACTACTCCAAGGCTCGCATTTACCTTATTATTTATTTATTTTTATGCGAGGTCCAGGTAGATTATCAAGCAGAAACTTGCAATGGTGACAGCCAAGCAAGAACTTTATAAAATCTAACACCGAACTTGCTACCCTCTTTCCAAAGAATTTTTATTCTTTTTTTTGGCACGTTGGACACTCTAAAAATCTATATATCCTCACGTTCCACTCAAATTGATAAACTACCGAATCCGTAAATTTTTAGCCCTTATAAGATCCCCAACTTGACCTAAATGACCATAGGTTGAACAAAACTCGGAAAACTAAGGTCAACACAAGTCAAAATAATGCGTCGTCTACCTACACCCTTAAGAAGTGAGCTATATGTGCTTAAAAGGCGGTTAATAAAAAGAATATGCGGTTATGCAACTAAGCTGGCATGATTTTCATCATTTTGTTTGTGAAACAAAAATGTAATTAATTAGCTTCAAAAGGTCAAAGACTTCATATCTTTGCTATCCCATTCGAATACGACTCCAAAGGTAAAGTCATGAAAAATGCATCAAAGAGAATCGAGATACTCAGAAATTGACAAACACAATGTCGAGAGCCAAGTGATGTTCCTACCCCCCTTACTTAATCGAAACATTGTCCCTAATGATGAAATGATTAAAAACAAGAAAGGAACTTAACTTCATTAAGCATAGAGTGGGGAATTGAATCCGTATCATCATAAAATCGGGCAAAAGAAATAATCCATGAAATCTACAATATTTCTAACATATAAAACAAGGCGAAGCGTATCGGTGTAATAAGAATTATATACAAAAAATTTACGGAAGTAAGAAAGTAATAAAAGAGAACTCTAAACAGATTAAGCCAACAAAATTCATCATATTAAAAAGAAACTACAAAGTTGTTGCAAAGTCGGAAAAAAGAATTAAAAATAAAAACAACAATAGGGAAAAATACAAAATAAATAGAAAAATGTCTATTCCTCAGAACCAGACAGTAGTAGTCCTTCGGCGGAGATGGTGATCGCTCAAAACCGGGAGGTGGTGCAGAAGTAGAAGGTCCAACAACTGAAGAGATGCAGCATGACGAGGGGCACGTCTAGGTGGTGGGGCAAATGGTGGAACGCCGAGATGACATATCAGATGATCCATCTTCCTATGCAAAGCATCAATCTCTCTAGTGAATCCTACGTTGATCTCCTGTCGAGACCTCGCTTCACCATGAACCGGTGTGCGCTCCCCAGCTCCTGTAGGACATCTTCTATGCCGCCCAAGATCGGTGATCGCAGACATTATCAAGGATCGGCAGTGGCTCTACTCACTCATCAGCAGCTAAAGCTGGGCAACCTGCCTCCATTGCAAGTGCATCAATCTTGTGCCCGTATGGAAATATCTCTCTACTAGATCGAGAAACTTCCCGAATATGGGTGTTCATCAGTAAACCGACATTCACCTTGTTCTCAATATCGAGAATGAACATGAGCTCGGTCTACCATGGCTTAACTGAAGCATGATGATCACAAGAAGCAGATGGTAAATGACAAACATATGCAGCGTGCGTCTATCCCATGTCAAGTCATTGGACTAAATATCATTGGGAAATCAAAGGTGTCCAATTGCCACTCAATGTCGTAATGTCCAGCAATGATGTGCAGCCGCTCAAAATTACGCTCCTGCATAGTAGTTGTGTACTCATCCTCACCGACAGGCGTGTTTTCAATGCCGAAATATGCATTGATCCTCTCAATAGAGAAGTCAATGGGAACCCCTCTAACATGTCATACTGTGCAGTAGATTTATGTGCCACATATGGACGATTGTGGCATTGAACGAGGCCGGGACCTCAGCCATATCCAACAATATATGGTGGTGAAGAATGCGTGGTAAAAGCTCACCGCTATCATTGAGGTCAATGCCTCTCTCCCGAGCAATAGTGCATGCATTTTAATGGGTACGGACTGACTCGTAGAGCTAAACTGAATCAAACTGAGGGACCCCACTGATTAATGGAATAGCATCCCCTTGTCCATTCTATTGCCCACCAGGCACAATTATAAAGGGGAGCTCACAATTTCGAGGTAAAATCAGGAACATGAACTGTTTGGCTGCTGTCTGGACTGGGCTCGCAGTTACAGTGAAGGGCTCACGATTTCGAGAGCATGCAGGTTTGGATTTCTTGGACTGTTTGCAACTGTGCAGAACAGAGATGGAAACCGGGTGGCAGAAGTGATACAGCTTAAGCGAAATGGCAGCAATAGTGGATTTGGGTGGTGGTTTAGGTGGTTAATTTTATGGTGGAAATGGAAGGAAATGGTGGTGGTGGTTTCTGGATTTTTCAAGGAAGAAGGACGAGAAGAAATGTTGGTTCTTGTGTGAGATGGGAGTGTACGTAGAAATGGTGGCGTGACAGTGGGTTTATATAGAGGAGTCGAGGTGAAGGCGAAAGAGTTAGAGTGGGGAAATGGGGAAGGAGTTTGGTGCTAGAGTGATTGAGGGTGATGATGAGAGGATTGAGGTGTAGGAGTAATAAGGGTTTATGGGGAAGGAGGAAAATGTGGGTTAGTGGAATGGGTGTGGGACGGTTGACTACCATGCCAGACTACTCGCAACAGCGCGCGAGCAGCATGTGCTTTCGAAGTGGGGCCCAAAATATGTTCAAACCTCGAGATCTGGTCCAGGTATGCTCATAATTGCAAAGGCAAGCTTGCAGTTGCGAGGGCATCTTACTTCCAGATTTGTTCATGCCTCGATCCAGCTTACTCCTTCCCTGAATCCTTAACAATTACTACTCTAGACTAATTCTTCCTTAACTCTTTTCCATCCTTTTCGCATTTTCTCCGACTCAATCCTAACCTACTTCACCTATGTGGTTAACGAGTAAAAAAACCTTCCCACCATCCATCGGTTTTTAGCCTTTGGATGCGGTAGGATGAAAAAAGCTAGTCTTCCTCTCGGGTTACTTTTATTCGACTCGATCTATCTAATGGATGAGAAATAGTTCTGAGTTTAGAGTCGCCGGCTCGAATTTCTATTGGACTTTCACTCAGTTAGATTCCTGGGCTTTCACCGCCAAACTTGCACTCCTAAGGCTTTAACAGAAGGGTTCTTTCCTTCTCTCTTAGTCCATATTCTTTCTTGGTTTTTGAGGCCAAGGAATAAGCATTCCTCCTTATTATCAAGGATGGCACCTTCTCGGACTTTGTTAGGGCCTCGGGCTCTCTGTCTTGCACGTTTTGCTCTCCTAGCCAGTGCACTAGACTTCCCTCTTCTACTTTGAGTTGTACTTTTAGCGTTTGAAGGCTCCACTTTGTTTTCCTTTGTTTCCAAGCTTTCACCACGCATGGTGGGCTTATCCATTTCTAAAAGATCTAGATAATTCACCTCATGTGGTGCACTGTAGTGGTCCTTATACTCTCATTCTCAAACTAACATTGTCATTAATTCATGCTCACCAACACCAACATAGCTACCTCTTTTCGCATTCAAGGCTCGTCTCTTCCATACCCTTTTCTTCTCCAGAACTTGAGCTCAACATTCGGCTTTCTCCTGGTCTATTTGGCAGTGGCTCTAAGATCGTAAAGGTTGTTGCATCGTTATTCAATCTCGGTGTTATGCTTCCATTATCCATGTCCATAATTGCTCTAATAGTAGCAAGAAATGGATGTCCCAGTAGCACACTTGCACTAGGGTCTTCAGGAACATCTAAGACTAGGAAGTCATCGGGGAAGTTGAAACCTCCCCACCCTAACGGTGCAGTCTTTCTACACACCAAATACCATATCAACCTAGAGATCTATGAATCACATGGTGATACTCTTGTCCATAGTGACCTAGAAACATACCTTTATGTCGAGGGAAAGCGGGATGATATTGCTACTAGATCCAGAGTCGCATAGACCTAATCTTGCAGAATGACCATTAATCAAGATAGGGAGTCTAAAACTACCAGGATCTCCTATTGTATCAATTACATCAAAGTCCTGAGAATCCTCGGGCTCTGACGGAGCGTAATTAGGGTCTTTCTCAGGGACAGACTCAGAAGAACAAATATCATATATTGAAATAGGAGACTTACCTCTCCTGAAGTCATCGTATTCATTTAGGCTTTCTTTTATCTGGTACTAGTTTCTTCTTCCTCCAGCTTCACTCTCATTTTGTCCTCTTGACACTGCTCTCTTATTCTGGAACCTGGATGGATTGAGATGGGCTTGATGTTCAAAACTAAGCTGTGTCTTCGAGGCATTGTGCATTGTTCGGAATCTTCTGCAGAGAATCTCACTGAATTAATATCAAAAGCGTCCTGCACGTCCTGTAAAATAAACAAAAGATGTTGGTCCCTTGGAAAGGCTTACACAAGTTTAGGGGGGGTGGTGAATAAACTTGTCAACAAAAACTAGATAAAAAACAATTAATGTTTAGTTTTAACTTGTGTGGAGTTAAGCTGACTAAGCTGAGTCTAAGTCAAATTGACTTATAACAAAACAGAGTCAACTGGCAGGAAATTTTAGTTTTAGCCTTTATCTGGATCTTGTTGTTTCTAAGAAAAAGCTGAGTATGCTAAACTGAATTCTGGTGAATGTCAGTGTTTGAACTGTGAGTGAGTATAACAATCAGTTTCAGTATGCTGTATAAACAGTAATCAATGCTGAATAAGTAAATAAAAGAATGTAAACGCGTAAAGTAAATAGAGCAATAACTATAGTGGTTCCAGGTGATGTAATCCTGTCAGTCCACTCTTCCCCTATGATGTAGGAGGAAAATTCCACTAGAACTTTTTGAGGTACGTTGTTACAAAAAGTCCTAAATGATAGTCCCTGACTAATACCTAGCTTCACTATCTAAACAATCAAAGAACATGTAGGATTGCTGCTCTCCAACTTCTTGAGCCACTGGTCCTTGGAGGGTTGTGTTGCCTCTTTACCAGCTACCACAACAAACATAGTCTACCCGACTGCTACAACTGTCCTTGGCAAATCCTTGACCGGATTGCTTCACAATCTATACTTTTGATTGAAAAATCAAAGTTGGGCCGAGAATCAATAAATTGATTCATGCTTGTGGTTCTTATAAGTGTCGAATTCTGGTTTGTAGCTTGAACACTTGAAGAAATCTAGATATGATCTTGTTGAGCACAGAGAGTGATAGCAATTCAGATGAACTAGATTTGGGCACAATAATGCTTGTTAATTCGTGTATTCGGTGATCTTTGATGCCAAATCCTCTATTTATAGTGTGAGGTCCAACGTTCATCTTGCTTGAATTTGAATTCTATCAACGTCTATATTTTCAGATGTCAGGTGTCACTGACCGTTCTGACACGTCAGTCCTTCATCAAATAGTATTGCTTGATTTACAACGTTCGAATGTACTATAAAACTGAGTATCCTGATCAGTTTTACACTGAGTATGTCAGTTATCAGTTTGTTAACAGACTTAGAGCGTTAACTGAGTTTTTACTCTTCTTCAAAACTTAGTACTTTATTTATCTGATTTTGTATTATTGAATCAGAGTACACTATTCCTTTAACTAAATTATCTAAGATATCATTGTCCTTATCTCTGATTTGAATTTTCTCTCTTATCTCTGATTTGAATTTTCTCTTCAATCCTCTAAAATTTCTTGTATTTAGCCATCTTCTGATTATGATAAAGATCATATAAGAAATAGACAAGAGATTCTTCATAAGTTTTGTTACTATAATTTGCCTTGACGTTGTTGTGATCTCTGACAAACTTCATCCACAGATCTTGTGTAAGAGTAGCTCTTCTTTCTCCAGGTTGACTATACTTTGAAATGAGCTGCTCTTCAGTTAGTTCTTTCACATCCCTAACATAAGGATCTGCTGCTGATTTGCATTTCTTTAATTCAGCTTCAAACTTCAGCTTTTCTTATTGTAATCTCAGCTTTTTTTCTTCCACTTCCTCCTTTTTGGCATCATACAACTGATTGATCAACTGATGAGTTGCCTTTTGGTCTGCTGAAATGGCTTTTTGGGAAGTATGAACTTCTTTGAGCTGAGTTTCTAATCCATAGATTCGCTAATTGTGGTGCAATTTTGCTTGAGCGTGAATTTCTCGATCTTCCATTGTTGTAGTTTCAAGTTTCTCCTTTAGACTGAGAACTTCTAAAACTGAATTTGAAGTGGATTTCTTGATAATGTCCAACTTAGTATGAACCGAAACATCGGTCCTCTTCCTGTAATCCAACTATCCGGAGAGGTGTGACAAAAGGCCATTGTAATCTTCCTTTTGGTTGAGCAGGATCTTCATCTTCTTTGATTTTAGACTGAGAATCATCTTCCATTACCATCAATTGCTGATTATCAGTTCCTTCTGCTTCTTGCTGATTGTCAGTTGACTGATTCATTACTGGCAATCCTTCTTGTTGAGTATCAGTTTGCTCTGCTTGTCCTTGAGGTTGAATGTTTGAATGCCAAACTGTAATCTTTTCCGCTTTCTTCCTTGAATCATCATCATTATCAACATCTTTATTCTTTAAAACATCCTTCGGTATTGATGATGTAACTGATCTTCTAATCTGTTCAAGATCCTGGATTCTCTTATAGCATTTGGTGAGAAACTCATCCATAGGGAATAATGCATGTAAGTCTTTAACTTCAAGTTTGTCCGAAAATAGTTTTTCTTCATTCTGCAGAACATTTTTGAAGGAATCATGAGAATCTTCAGTCTTGAGCTTCATCTTCATCAGTTTGATTATTCTTTCAGCGTCAAAAGTATAAACTGATATTTGAATCAAGCTACTCGATTTCCATAATGAAAACTTGTTTCTCTCGATGTTTTACGTGAAACAACTTCAACAACTCGTTCGATGTGTAGTTGTCAGTTGTTGTTCCCCTTCAGTTGGTGCTAACTGACTTGAAGTACCTGGGAACAAACACTTTCCAACTGACTATTCCTTCTGTTTGTCATCTTTTCTTAATTCCTTTTTGCTGAGTGATCTGCTGTGACACAATTTTCTTATTGGCTTCAGGTTGGGAAGTCTTCGAGGTTTCTTTCCTAGAACATACTTCTGCTGCACTTTTTTTAGATGCACCAACAGTTTGTGTAGATGCAACAACAGTTTGTTCTATCTTCTTCCCATTTACGAGTCTTTCCAAATAATGTTGAACAATTCTGCTGAGTGTCTTCTTTAGTCAAAATCTTCCTTCAGTTTGTCGTCCTTCAGCTTGGGCTTTGCTGACACTTGCTATTTCAGCTAAGTGTTGCTGCTTGATCTGATTGAACACATAACCTGCCCAGTTGAACGCAAGTTCATCCCATATGATGTTCATCAGATATATCCCATATTCAGACAATTTTCTTAGTCCTTTATAACGACCAATAACATGTCTACTTAACCATCTATCGAGGAGTGCAAATTCAGGTTTACGACTGCTGATATGTGTGTCCACATCTGCTGGTTCCTTTGTTACCGAGATTTGAGTGAGAAAGGCTTCCTTTTTGAGTGGCAAACATGCCAAGTCTATTGATTTCACAAGTGGTTGGTTGAAATCAAATAGCTGCCTTATGACTTCTTCAGTGACGATTACCTTTTATCCATGAACTTTTGTCACCAGGGAGTTCCTTATCAGCCTCATATTCTCATAGAACTGCAAAATCCCTTCCAAGTCACGATCTTTTTGTGATTTTACTTCCAATAGATTTTTCAACCCTTGAAGATTCTTCATCTTTTCGCAAATATAGCTTATGTAGAAGAGTGTTGTTGCACATTTCTTCATATTCTTCAAAAGAAATTTGTCCAACTCAGTGATTAACCTGTCTTCTTATGTTGTTGGAGACAACCATTGAAGAAAATTTCTGAGTTTTGAAAAATTTCAAGAAATAAATAAAATTTTTGTCTTTTGGGGAGAGAGTTTGAATTTTTCTTTTGTGTAAGGGAAGATATGATAATGGTTGGATATATAGTGGGCAGGCTGATGGTTGGTGATTTGAACGCACGATCTTCGGAAGGATTTGTACCACTCTTTTCAAATTCCATGATGGTTTGTAAATCCAATGCATGTACTATCTGACAATAGTGGGGGTATACACGCAACAGGTTCTGACATAACCCGCGGTAATTAAATGCGATGTAACAGTTGTCAGTTTTATCTTTTCGACTTTTGACTGACTAAGATCAGTTCCAAGGTGTGTTCAGTTCCGTCAATTCTTCAGTTCAGTAGGTCAGTTTGAGATTGTTGATGTCAATGACTGATCTGTCAAGTGAGCTCACCCAGCATGACTGATCGCGTGTAAGCGACTAACGTCGATATTACTAGCAAGAATACTAGGTACATCGCAGTATAGTAAATGCGTGTCAAGTTCGATCCCACAGAGACAATGGAACTTATAAGTATAAACGATTCTAACCTAATTAAAAAGCAACATAGAGGCGGTCAATGACCAACAATAACATAAAAGAAAACAAACATGGTATTCTCTACTTCTCCTCACCGATCTACTAACTTGGATTAGTTAATCATTACGTTTACTTCCCCACATAATTTCCTTAGATTAATCGTGAGCTTTTAATGATTATTATCATATTTATCAGCTACGGGTGCAATTCATAACCCTATCTACTCCGACTATGGCAGCAGACAATCTATACGCAAGCTACCCTTCTTTATTGGTCCGTAATAGACCATACACATAAAGAACTAGAATTGCCGATATTGAGTGCTAACCTGCCTAGACAGCTGTCGACATTGACCATCACGTTCCTAGGGTCCATTCAAGACTATGTCCTAATTATCACTTCACTTAGAGTCCTTCGTGTTAATTTGTGAATTACGAATATTAGATTGGCCAGACCTACTACTCGTTTTATTTATTCCTGCCGATCAACGTAGCTGTAGTGAATCCTAGTTTAGGTTTTCTAAAACATGCCTCGGTAAACCGGTATAGACCGCCGGGTTACCGGGGGCGACTTTTCCTAATTTCTGGATCTACATTGCTCAGTACGATTAAAATAAGTAAATTATGGGGTTGTTAAACATGCAGATGAACTAAAACACATAAATACGAACAGATCTACCATATTGAAGACAAAAAGGAACGTTCAATGCTTCATACCTTCAACAATGGAGATCTAGCTCGATCTCCTCAAGCTAGAGACGATGGAAGAAGGGAGGAAACCGAAAACAACTCTCCAAAGCTCAAGAAACTTTATTTCATAATAATAAAATTGAATATAATTGAGTGCCTATGAAAACTTATGCAATAATCTGTAAATGCAGCCTTATATAGATACAATAACCGACTTAAGACTCTCTAAATCCCTAACCGACCTAGATAATGCGGCAGAATCAATTTCGTGTTCCACAAGACGCCGGTTTACCGGGCCTAGCCTCCGGGTTACCCGGCTTACTTTTCTTCCTTTTCTTCAGCAGGATTCTTCTTGGGCTTCAATCACTTGGCCCAATGTACTTCTTTTGGTCCAAATGCGTTCTCCAATTATCCAGATTTGGTACATCCTATAAAACACGCAAAACGAGACAAAACAGTACCAAAACATCGGGAAAATAGCATAGATGCAGAATTACGATCCTGGAAACACTCACATAGCATTTAACATATATTCCACATAATAACGAGCCTATCTATCCTCTCTTGAACAGAATTCAAGGTGAATGTAGGTATAATTATTGGTACCATTTAGAGCGTTATCAACTACCCCCCACTTAGCTTTTGATCATCCCGAGCAAAAAGACAAATAGAAAATAACACTCTGATCAGTATACAAGTTAATTAAAAACAACAATGCCTCACAAAGTCAAGATCAAGATCATGCATATTCATCATTAACACATTAAACACTATTCACATCATGAGCCAATGTGTGTGTGCAATAACATTCACAACAGCTTAGAAATGCAGACAATTTCACATTACATCAACCCGTAGTCGAACTAACCAGTCTCAAACATGTATTTGTTAATTAATTGAGCTGGCAAGGCGGATCGAGAACCGAGCATATATCACTCTTAGGCTCACGTTTATCGGTCTATGTAAAAGTCGTGCGTCTTACGCTCCATCGACTAAGATATTGCCAAAGAGAATATAGATGTATATGTTTCAACGCACTTCTCTTTCTTGGCGGGTGAACTCTCATTGATTTAACTATCCTCATGGGCTCACTCATGATAAACTACCGAATCTGAAATTCCTTTGCCTTTTAAGCGTAAGTGAAGCATGATTTGTGATGAAGCCAGGGTCAACACTAGTCAAAGCAATATGCTATCGACTACACACCAAGGGAATTGAGTTATACGTGCTTAAAATGGTGGCTCATAACGAATATGCGCTTAATACGCCACTTCTTCAGAAGTGGACACTTTCTGTTACTCGTACAAAGTAAAACAAAGATGAAGTCAATTAACTCATAAAGATCAAAGATATCATATTTTTTTGAAATTCTGTCGAAAGGAATCAAAGTATAAGTGGTGAATCGTGCATCAAAGAGAATCAAGATATTCACGCAATTCATGAAATATTATGCTAAAAAGCTAAGTGACGTTCCTCTACCCCCCACTAAATCGAAACATTGTCCCTAATGTGTAAGATGGAAAATAAAAATGAAAAGGAACTTAGCTTCGGTTAAGTGAGGAACCAAAGAAGAATCGGATCATCGTTTAAATAATCGGGCTCATGTAAGTAGTCCATGAAGAATTTGCGCTAAGTAACTCAAACAAACCAAGAAGAATAGTTGTGACAAGAAACTGTATAACAAAAGAGCGGCAGTAAAAGAGAAATTAATATAACTCCAAAACAATTTAAGCCGACAAAATCATTATATTATTAATATTCCGCTACATCAACTAGATAGGAAAAGAAAAAGAAATAAAATCAAAAATAAAAACAAGAAAATGGAAAACAACAATAAAAAGAAATAAAAGCTAGTCATCATCAGAATAACCCTCCCAGTCGTCTCTAGGCTCAAAACCGGGAGGCGATGCAGAACTCGAGGCGGCGGCGGCGGAAGAGGATGCTCTATGACGAGGGGCAATCCTAGGTGGTGGGGTATTAGGAGGAACTCCTAAAAAGTCAATAATCCGATCCATCTTGCTATGTAGACTCGCAGTATCTCGCGAGTGCTCCTCAAGCAAGGCTCTTTGAGTCCTTGGTGCACCATGCTCTGGAGTACGCTACCTCTCTGCTCTAGCCCGTCTTTGTACTCTCGAGACTGACTGTGAACTGAGTTGTGGCTCAGGATCTTCCCAATCATCACTGCCGAGCATCTTCACCTCGGCCTCTAGAGCAAACATATCAATCATCGGTTCGTATGGTAGCAGCTATCGCTCTGAAATGGCGGCAAACTCATGAATACGGCTATGCATCAAAAGACCGATGTTGATTGGGGCCCCCGTCTCTATATAGAACATCAACTCTGCCTTTGTAGTGGTGACAGAGACCGTGTGCTTCGTCGGAAGAAGGCGAGCACAAACAAATCTGTTTACCATCTTCCGGTCCCAGGATAGCTAATTCTCTAGGAAGATGGTGGGGGCTCCAGAAGGGTTACGCTTCCATTGCACCCCTAAGAAATTAGCAATCATATCCATCCTCTCGAGGTCGGCAATGTAGCTTGAGGATGTGTACTCATCTGGGCCCACCGGTGGATTTCTAACCCTAATGCTCGTTGATCCGCTCGATCGAAAATTCAACTTTCATACCTTGGACCATAGCAAATGTGGCTCCGGGGTTGTGTGAAACGTAAGCATAAAATTCTCTTACCAGCGTGGCGTTGCACCGGGCCGGTGCTTCAGCCATATCCAATAAATCTTGTGCTTGCAGGGCCTCCGGCAATATCGACCCGCAATCATCCAAATCTACCCCTCGTTCTCGAGCCACTAGCCTTGCATTCTAATGGCCTCAGATCGACTCGCAAGTAGCTAATGAATGGAACTGCGAAACCACGTCTATCAATGGATTGGCATCTCCATATACAGTCTGGTAACCACTTGGACGAATAGCTGACCGTTGTCGCTTAGGACCCATCCTGAATGAATACAGAAACTGGAATAGAAGCTGTTTCTGAAAAACAACCCACGGTAAACCGGAGGTAGGGTACGGTTTACCGGCCTGAAATTTTTTGATTTTCTTCTGGGACTGTGCTTCTGGTATTGGAAGAATAAGAACTGTAGCACTTCATCACAGTAAAGAACAAGACAAATCAAAGAACAGGGTGTTGGATTTGGTGTTTAGGGTTTGGAAAAATGGAAGGAAGTGGTGGTGATATGGGCCGAATTTAGATGAAGAAGAAGAAATGGGAGAAGTTTGGTGAATGAAAGTGGTGTATTTGATAAGAATGATGATATCGGTGATGAAGGGATGGTTTAAATAGGAAGAATTGAGTGAAGGTGGAAGGATTTAGTGGGATTGTGGGTAGAGAAGTTATTACGATGAGGGATTTGAGGTGGTGATTGATGGGATTGAGGTGGAGTTATGGTGGAGTGTGGGAAAGGATGAAAAATTTGAAAAGAGGGGAAAATGGTTCAGATTTTCTTTGATCGATCAGATCTGGTGCAACGTGTGTCCTCCACGTGTCTCTAAAAATTCACTTTATAAAGCGGCGTTCAAAATCTAAAAATCAAGCCTCGGTAACCCGGAGGTTACCCTCGAGATACCGGGGGTATCTTTTCCCCAGATTCTTTATCTGCCTTTGCTGCACTTCTTTCTCAACCTTTCTGCTCAATTCTGACCTCAAGCTGACTACCCTTTTATTCGTCAATTGTTATTTCTGACTCAAAACCTAACCTACTTCACTAGAATCCGCAACGAGGTAAAAAAACCTTTCCACAACCATTTGGTTTCAAGACTAAGTTTGTGGTAGGATGAAAAAAAGCTCGTCCCTTCATCTGGCTACTTTTATTCAATCTAAACTACCTAAGGGTTTGAAGAATTAGTTCTGAGTTTATACTTGCCAGCTCGACTTTCTTCAGATCTCCGATCAATCAAGGGTTGGAGCTCTAACTCGCCAAACTTTCGCTCCAGAGGCTTGTACCTTCACAGAACCATTTTGAGCTCTCTTCCTAGCACTTCTTTCTCTTTTAGCTTGCGTGCTAGGTTTGCCTCTGTGTCGAGATTTATATTTTAGACCCAAAGACTCCACATTTTCTACTTTCAGCTCAACTCGTTCACTACGCAACACGGAAGGACTAGCTTCCGTGAGCATCTTATTATGGTCCTTATCTTCTTTCTCTCTTAGCATTAATCTCATAAACTCTTGCTCAACGGTTTCTATGACAACCTCTCTATGCTTATGCCCTTAGATCTCCATAATTTCTACCTTTCCTAAAGCATACGTCATCTTGCAGCTCTCCGGTCGGTTTTTAGGGGTTCTAGGATCATAAAAGATACAACGTCATTATTCAGCCTTAGAGTTATCTCCCCCTTATAAAAATCCATAACCGCCCTGCTCGTTGCTAAGAAAGCTCTTCCTAAAAGAACTGGGGCACTAGGGTCCTCGGGTACATCTATGACCATGAAGTCAATAGGATATGTGAACCCTCCTGCATTTATTGTGCATTTCTTAAGCAAACCTGCAGGCATGCCTCTGGTTCTATCTAGTAAGGTCATGGTCCTGGTTTTATTCATTACGATTGGAAGCTTGATCTTTTGACAGATGGAAAAAGGTAGAATATTGCAACTCGAGCCATAGTTGCACAGACCTAATCCTACTGATATTCCATTAACAAAAATCGGGAGTCTGAACGTGCCAGGGTCTACTAACTTCACCACGGTGTCTGAGTCTAGGTAATCCTCAGGCTTAGAAAACATCATGTCAGGGTCCTCTTCAGGATCATCAGAATCATGATCCGAAGATGATATATCAATTAATTCGCAAGGGAACTCACCTGGGGGATACGTGCTATACTCCTTTAAGTCATCTTCAGGCTCTTGCTTGATTGCTTTTTCCTCTGTTTCCAACCTTTGCTTGACAGTGTCATAATGCTCTCTTGCTTCAGATCCAGGGTACATGGAAATCGGTGTGATATTCAATATTGTCCTAGGCATTTTGCTTGACTTGTTTGCTCCTTTTCAACTCAAAATTAATCAAAATTTTGAAGAGTTTTGATCGTTAGCAAGTTCTGATCATCCTGCGAAAAGACAAAATAAAACAAAAAAAAGGTTAGCAACTTCCGTTCAGCTGGGTGTGATCCCAACTGTTGCGGACCTACTAACTAAAATCAACAGGGAATAACATAGAATAATAGGAACTGTTCAGAAATTGATTTTTCAGGCCTCGGTCACTCGAGGGTTACCTTCGGGAAACCGGCCCTAAAATTTCTCTTTCTAGCAGTTTAACATGTGCAGGTTTGATACAGAACAACTCAATACTCATAATAAAATAAAAGAAAAGAAAAACGACTTTTTAATTAGAATTAAAACGTTTATATTTAAAAATTGGCCATTGTCCCCGGCAACGACGCCAAAAATCTTGATCGCGTGTAAGTCACTAACATCGATATTACTAGCAAGAATACTAGGTACATCGCAGTATAGTAAATGCATGTCAAGGTCGATCCCACAGAGACAATGCAACATAGAGGCGGTCATTGACCATCAATAACATAAAAGAAAACAAACATGGTATTCTCTCCCTCTCCTCAACGATCTACTAACTTGGATTAGTTAATCGTTACGTTTACTTTCCCACATAATTTCCTTAGATTAATCATGAGCTTTTAATGATTATTATCATATTTATCAGCTACGGGTGCAATTCCTAACCCTATCTACTCCGACAATGGTAGCAGACAATATATACGCAAGCTACCCTCCTTAATTGGTTCGTAATAGCCCATACGCATAAAGAACTAGAATTGCCGATATTGAGCGCTAACTCATACCGCTAACCCGCATAGACAGCTGTCGACATTGACCAGCACGTTCCTAGGGTCCATTCAAGACTATGTCCTAATTAACACTTCACTAACAGTCCTTCATGTTAATTTACGAATTACTAATATTAGATTGGCCAGACCTACTACTCGTTTTAATTATTCCTGCCGATCAACGTAGCTGTAGTGAATCCTAGTTTAGGTTTTCTAAAACATGCCTCGGTAAACCGGTATAGACCGCCTGGTTACCGGGGGTGAATTTTCCTAATTTCTGGATCTATATTGCTCAGTACGATTAAAATAAGTAAATTATGGGGTTTTTAAACATGCAGATTAACTAAAACACATTAATACGAACATATCTACCATATTGAAGACAAAAAGGAACGTTCAAAGCTTCATACTTTCAACAATGGAGATCTAGCTCGATCTACTCAAGCTAGAGATGATGGAAGAAGGGAGGAAACTGACAACAACTCTCCAGAGCTCAAGAAACTTTATTTCATAATAATAAAATTGAATATAATTGAGTGCCTATGAAAACTTATGCGATAATCTGTAAATGCGGCCTTATATAGATACAATGACCGACTTAAGACTCTCTAAAACCCTAACCGACCTAGATAATGCGGCAGAATCAATTTCGTGTTCCACAAGACACCGGTTTACCGGGCCTAGCCTCCGGGTTACCGGGCTTACTTTTCTTCCTTTTCTTCAGCAGGATTCTTCTTGGGCTTCAATCACTTGGCCTAATGTACTTCTTTTGGTCCAGATCCATTCTCCAATGCTCCAGATTCGGTACTTCCTATAAAACATGCAAAACGAGAGAAAACAGTACCAAAACATCAGGAAAATAGCATAGATGCAGAATTACGATTCTGGAAACACTCACATAGCATTTAACATATATTCCACATAATAACGAGCCTATCTATCCTATCTTGAGCGGAATTTGGGGTGAATATATGTATAATTATTGGTACCATTTAGAGCGTTATCAATGACAAAGATCAATCACCTTGACGAATCTCTGAGCTTAAACTGGCTTAACTGACTTTGATAATTCCCAATTCAGTTCTCAGTTTTGTAAACCTTTCTTTGTCCAATGGTTTGGTAAAAATGTCAGCCAATTGATCTTCAGTTGGGACGTAGAGAACTGTAACGTCATTTTTCTCAACATGATCCCTTATAAAGTGATGTCTTACATCAATGTGCTTAGTCATTGAGTGCAAAACTGGATTGTCAATTATGGCTATTGCACTTGTATTATCACACATTATAGGAATAAGTCCTTCTTCTATCTCATAATCTCTTAACTGTTGTCTGATCCATAAAACTTGAGCACAATAGCTTCTAGCTGCTATATACTCTTTTGACTATTGATGTCTAAATTGAGTTTTGCTTATTCTTTGAACCATGACACAAGTCTATTTCTAATAACCGACATGTGCTCAAGTACTTTTTTTCTCGTCCACCTTGCATCCAACATAATCTGAGTCTGAGTAGGATATCAGTTTGAATTGTCCTTCCTTTGAGTACCATATCCCTACTCCTTTTGTGTCTTTCAAATACTTCAAGGTTCTTTTGAACTCTATGAGATGACTTTCTTTGGGTCTTGTTTGAAATCTGGCACAAACACCAAACTGCAAAGGATATGTCTGGTTTACTTGCTGTGAAATAGAGTAGAATTCCAATCATTCTTCTATAGAGAGTTTGATCCACATCCTTGCCATCTTTGTCTTCATCAAGTCTGATGTTGGTTCCAATAGGTGTTGCAATGCCAGCTGATTTCACCATTCCAAACTTTTTGATCAGTTCTCTTGTATACTTAGTTTGGTGAATGAAAATCCCATCATCCATTTGCTTAACTTGTAATCTGAGAAAGTAATTCAGTTCTCCCATCATACTCATTTGAAATTTGCTCTTCATCAAACTTGCAAATTTCTCACAGAGTTGTTCATTTTCAGATCCAAAAATAATATCATCAACATAGATTTGAACTAGGAGAGTACTTTCTTCAACTTGCATTCTAAACAAGGTTTTATCAATGGTTCCTTTTATAAAATCATTATCCACCAAAAACCGAGACAGAGTTTCATACCAGGCTCTTGGTGCCTGTTTCAGTCCATAAAGTGTTTTTCTCAGTTTGAAAACTTTGTCAGCTTGAACTTTGATCTCAAATCCAGGCGGTTGTTGTACATAGACTTATTCTTCAAGTATCCCATTCAAAAATGGACTTTTAACGTCCATTCGGTATACTTTGAATTTCTTGTGAGCTGCAAAGGCAAGAAATAACCTGATTGCCTCTAACCTTGCTACCGAGGCATAAGTTTCATCGATGTATATCCCTTCTGCTTATGAATAACCTTTTGCTACAAGTCTGGCCTTATTTCTGACAATGTTTCCATCTTCATCAAGCTTGTTTCTGAATACCCACTTAGTGCCTATTATGTTGACATGATCGGGTTTATCCACCAATTCCTAAACTTGATTTCTCTCAAATTCGTTGAGTTCCTCTTGCATGGTTAGAATCCAATCTGGATCATTTAAATCTTTTTCAATTTCTTTTGGTTCAGACTGAGATAGAAAGCATGCTATCATAGCATCCAGATGATGTCTTGTCCGAACTCCTGCTTGGAAATCACCTATCACCTGTTCTTCAGGGTGATCTCTCATCCATTGATGTACTGGTGGTTGCATCAAAGGGTCTTCATTTTGTTGAATTGGTTCTTCTTGAGCTTGATCATTCTGAGTTTGATCAGTTTCCGATTGTTGTTCATCTGTGAGGTTCATCACTGAAACCGAGATCGATCCCGATTTGAAGAATCTGAGATCCTTAATCTTCCAATATCTATAAAATCTGGTTTTGGAGTCTTTTCTGACTGAGACTGAGAAACTGGTTCTTATTTATCTTCAATTGTATCTCCAGTGAAGTTTGGTTCATTAAAAACCACATGTATTGATTCTTCATTCTTGAGTGCTCGTTTGTTTAACACTCTAAGAGCTTTACTAACACTAGAATATCCCAGAAATATTCCTTCATCAGTTTTGGGCTGAAAAACCTTAAGTTGATCCTTCCCATTGTTATGAATAAAGCATTTGCTTCCAAAGGCATGAAAATATGAGACATTTGGTTTTCTTCCGTTCCAAATCTCATAAGGTCTCTTTTCATGTCTTTTGTTTATAAGAGCTCAATTCTGAGTGTAGTGTATTCACTACTTCTGCTCAATATCTTTCTGGCAGTTTTGATTCACAAATCATAGTCCTTCCTACTTCTTTGAGTGTTTTATTTCTCCTTTCAGCTACTCCATTCTGCTGAGGTGTTGCTGTAGCTACAAGCTGATGTAATACTCCATTTTCTCCACAATAATCAATGATTATATTGTTGAGAAATTCAGTTCCTTTATCTGATATGATCTTGACCACTGTAACTCCTTTCTGATTTTGGAGTCTCTTGAGAAGTTCTGTGAGCTATTGCTTGGTTTCACTTTTCTTTGACATGATGATAACCCATGTATATCTCTAATAGTCATCAACTACCACCAAGGTGTCTTTCTTTTCACTAACATTGATTGGTGTAATTGGTCCAAATAAGTCCATATGCATCAGCTCTAAAACTCTGGTTGTTGAGTGCTGAGACTTAGTCTCGAAACATGCATTGGTTTGCTTTCCTTGTTGACATGCATCACACAAGATGTCCTTCTTGTATGACATCACTGGTAGTCCAATCACCAAGTTCTTCTTGACTAGTAAGTTGATATCATCAAAATTGAGGTGACTCAGTTTCTTGTGCCATAGCCAACTGAGTTCAGACTTGGTGTGCACAATTAAACAAGTTTCTGAAACTACGGCAGACCAATCTACAACATACATATTCTCTTTCCTTTTCCATGCAAGAACTACTTGGAATGCTTTTGTGCATCCTTGTTTGTCCTTGCTTCCAAAATTTACTCTTGGTCCATCTTTGGCCATAAAATCAACTAGATAGTCCTTGCTCCTTGTCATATGTCTTGAGCATCCACTGTCAAAATACCAAATATCCTGCAAGACAAATTAAAATGTTTTAGGTACCAAACTCTGTTTGGGTCCATAGGGGTGAGTTGTCAGTACAACTCGGCGGATATTTCCATATGGTATTCTCTGGAAATTGTTGCACTTGTTTTCATATATGTAAGCCACACTTCCATAGTATCTTCTTGGATTATGCCTTATTTATATGATTTCTCAAGTCTTTGGCTGAAACTGGTTTCCATGTTGCTTCCTATTATTGAAGACTGATTAATAAATATCATTCCATTTGTACTGAGGTCTATGTTGACTTCGGTACTGAGGCTTCTGTTGAGGACTGGGGTAAGTCCTTTGCTGAGTCTTGGACTGAAACTTATGATAAGTTTTCTGTCTAGAATGATTGTTCCTATCAGTTTTAATAATGGGTTCAGAGAAATTCCAGTCATCATCAGTGGGGTATAGCCTTCCTTTCCCGCCGACTGTGCGAATCTTTGAATGATTAACACTTCTAGATTTACTCTGACTAAATTTTTTTTCTGGTTCTTAACATGATCATCTTTTGTAGATCTGGCAGTTGATCTACTCTTCATGTTTTCTTGATGTCCAGCTGATTTACCTTTAGATCTGCTTTTGTTATTGAACGCAACTGACTTCTTGGGAAACTGATGTTGAGTTGATTCACGTAGAATTTGTTTTACTGGTTCAGCAATCTTCTCATTTTAAGGAAATTGCTCGGCTACGAACTTAACGCTAGTTGTGACATTAGGTCAACAGCTTTGCTCGTTCCTTCCTTTAAAGTTTGCTGTGTATCAAATCGTAAGCCAGTTCTGTCTTCTTATGGCTTTCCGGATTTGAATCTAGTAGCTGAACTTGATTGAGTAAAAGATTCACTTGCTCTTCGCTAGCGATGTAGTAGGTCGTCATCGACTCTTTCCCTTGTCGGTTCTGGTCATTTTCAACGTGTTTAATTCAGCTTTCAATCTTTCAACTTCAAGAATTAGAGATTCTTTTTCATCTTTAATTGACTCATAACCAGCTTGTATAGTCACCAGATGATTCATCAATTCATCAAGAGTTTCTTCTAATTCTGGATTTCATGGATTGGAGTCAGCAGTTGAAGAACAAGCATTTTGCATGGAAATCTATACTGAGCTATACTTAGTGTTAGATTCATATACTTCATTTTGATCTTCCATGTGAGCCATTAGAGCTGTACATCTGATAGTCTTTCTGTGCCAGCTTCATAGTCTGACTCATCTCCAACTAGGCGAGCTCTTCTATCAGGCCTTCCTTGCTGAATCTTCTTACCAGTCAGTTCTGGACATTCAGCTTTGTAGTGTCCAAGCTTCTTGAACCTAAAGCAGAGATATTCATCATCTTTTCTCTTTTCAGGAGACTTCTTGATGTACTTCTGAGTGACTGGGTGTCCACTCTTCATTCTTCGAATTCTGTTCATCATTAGAGCCATCTACTCTTCCATCTCATCTAACTGTTAGAGATTGCTAGAGGATGTTTCTTGAATATAATTGGATGTTGCTGCAAGGGCTGGTGTCTTGGGCTCCTCCAAGGCTTCTATTATTGCAGTTGTGCTTGTGAAATCGTCACTGAATTCAAAAGCTTTCAAGTTAGAGAAGATTTTGAAGGAATCTTCTATATCTAGTCTTCTTGACTCCTCCTTTTTTTATTATTTTTTTATTTTTAAAACTTGTAATTTTATTAAAAGAGTCTTCTTGACTCCTCCATTGCTGTAACCTTCATCTTCCAAAACATAGTGTTGATTTCTTTCTTGGTATATTCAATCTTGAGTAGTGCTAGTTCATCCATGATAGCACTGAATCTTGTTTCCATCTGATCGATGTTTTCACCTGACTTCATCTTGAAATTTTCAAACTTCCGTTTGGCAACTGAGAAATTGTTTTCTTTGATGGTGGTAGTTCCCTCACAGACCAACTGAAGTTTCTCCCACATTTATTTTGTAGTAGTGCAATCTTTGACCTTCAAATACATATTGCTGTCGAGAGTTCTGAGGATGATGTCTACGGCAACATTATTCATATTGATCCTTTTTCGATCATCGTTGTTCCATTCGCTCTTGGGCTTTGGGACTCTAACTTGGTCACCATTGACAGTTTGCATGTGAGTGATTCGGATAGGTCCGTCAGTAAGTACGTCCATCATCTCATCATGAGTGGCTGCTAGAAAAACCTACAAATGACGTATGTATTCATCAAATGTGTCCATGTTGCACATCAGCATCTATCTGGAATACTGATTGTTATCCATTGTGTGAGTGAATGAGAACTGGATTATGCAAAGACTGGAAACTGAAAAACTGATCTTTTTCAGGAGAACAACTAGAGGAGGTAACTAGAGCAAGTGAATTTTTAACAATAGCTTGTCAATGAACACTGCTCCGATACCAATTGTTGGTCCCTTGGAAAGGCTAACACAAGTTTGAGGGGGTGAATAAATTTGTCAACAAAAACTAGATCTAAAACGATTAATGTTCAGTTTTAACTTGTATGGAGTTAAGATGAGTCTAAGTCAAACTGACTTATAACAGAACTGAGTCAACCGGCAGTGGATTTAAGTTTTAGCCTTTATCTGGATCTTGTTGTTTCTAAGAAAGGTGAGTATGCTAAATCGAACTCGTGAATGTCGGTTTGTGAACTGTGAGTGAGTATAACAATCGGCCAGATTATCTTTGTATAAACAATAATAAATGCTGAATAAGTAAATAACAGAATGTAAGCGCGTAAAGTAAATAGAGCAAGAATTATAGTGGTTCCAGGTGGTGTAATCCTGTCAGTCCACTCTTCCCCTGTGATGTAGGAGGAAAATTCCCCCAGAACTCTTTGAGGTATGCTGTTACAAAAAGTCCTAAACGATAGTCCACGACTAATCCTTGAAGGGTTGTGTTGCCTCTTCACGACTACCACCAAAAACACACTACCCGATCGCTACAACTATCATTGGCAAATCCTTGACCGGATGCTTTCACGATCTAAACGTTTGATTGAAAAATCAAAGTTGGCCCGAGAATCAATAAATTGAATCTTGCTTGTGGATCTTCTAAGTGTAGAATTCTGGCTTGATTCTTTGTAGCTTGAACACTTAAAGAAATCTAGATATGATTTTGTTGAGCGCATAGAGTGATAACAATTCAGATGAACTAGACCTGGGCACAATAACGCTTGTTAATTTGTGTATTCGGTGTTTGATCCTTTATGCCAAGTCCTCTATTTAGAGTGTGAGGTCCAATGTTCATCTTGCTTGAATTTGAATTCTATCAACGTCTATAATTTCAGATGTCTGGTGTCAGTGACTGTTCTGACATGTCAGTCCTTCATCCAATAGTATTGCTTGATTTACAAGGTTCGAATGTATTTTCAGTTGCTTGGATGGATGACTATAAAACTGAGTATCCTGATCAGTTTTACACTAAGTATGTTAGTTATCAGCTTGTTAACTGACTTAGAGCGTTAAATGAGTTTTTACTCTTCGTCAAAACTTAGTACTCTATTTATCTGATTTTGTATGATTTAATCAGTGCACACCATTCCTTTAACTAAATTATCTAAGATATAATTGTCCTTATAATTCTTAGGTCTTCATACAAGATCCATAAAGTCAGTTCAGGCCATCACAGACTTTCCTGAATTCTAACTTTACAGTCTCGGCTTTAATCTTCATAACCAAGTTTGAACCCTGACAGGACCTTTTCTACTGCTATTATAATCCTTAACCGGCAGTGTACCGGGTCAAATCATAGTGCTAGTGTGGTGAGTCAGAGTGTCGAATCCTCAGGGAAAAACGTGGTAATTCTTTTAAGTGAGTTAAACACCAAAGAGCTGTTATTAACTCGATCTAAATCGCAATTTTATCACACAGATTACTACTATTCTACTTAACATAAAATAAATACGTAATTTAAAAGTTACTCTAATATAATATATATAGATATATAAATATATATAAATGTACATGGAATGCAAAATATATATATATATATATATATATATATATATATATAAATATATAGATACCAATATATAGTTTATAATAATAGACAAATAGAACTAGCCAAAGTTTATATAATTGATTTATACGATCTTCTTCAGTAAACGGAATGTGCTCGATCTTTCCTTTTATATTAGGTCCAATTGAGTAAATGAAACGGTGCACTCCTTAGGTTAACAATTCCTCCTCACACGAGCGTATGAAATTGTCATATGTCAAATTGTCATCGTTCAATCTCCACAAGCGCCCCATGCTAATCTCGGTTAGTCTCGAGCAGTGCAGTACAAATCTACCCCGGATAAAAGAGGTTATTCCGTTTTGTCAGACGGCCGATGTTATTCAAAAGGCTCCGGTTGTCAGGCGGATCGATTTAACTTTCCGGTGTTTGTTTTAATTAAACCGTTGATTTTAACATTATTACGATCTTGAGCACAAATCTAATAAGGTTCATCTTTCCCAAGACAAATCTGCCCCCGGGTAGGAAATAGGATTCCGTTGTCACGCCAAGACGGCCAATTTTACCCTCGGTTTTTCTATCTTTTATCTCATATCCTAACTTCTGCGGTCGGGTTCATCGTTAGGTTATATGTTGCGATTCATCTTGGTTAATTACGTCAATCCGAATATTATCAATACGTTACAGAATAGAAAAAGATTCAATTAACTCAATTTTAGTCAATTTTACTTAGACAACATTCATTTACCAAAAAGATCGAAATAAAACGATTATATAACTTTGGCTAGTTATTTAGACTTAGCTTAAAAACATTATAACAACTAAAAAGATAAAAACAAACATAACAAACATAAATACTTAAGAAATTTTACCCGATTACAAATGCTGAATCAGCGTTGTATTCTTCCGGATATTACAACGACTTCAACAACACCGAACTTCCGATAATTTCCCGAGCATTACAACAATACTACGGTATTATTATTTTTGGCATAAGGCCTATTTACAAACTACAAAAATAAAAGAAAAGATATAGATAATATATATATATATAGGATATTGTATATATATATATTGGTACATCCATTTCTGTTGCAAATGAGCTCCCTTTTATAGGCAAAACTCTCTTGGCCGGACTGGGCCGGGTTTAGGCCGGACCGGTCCGGTGTAATGATTAGATTCATCTCCCTTAATTCAGATCATGTGCATCGTAGGATTATATATATATTTATATATAATTATTAAACTTCTAAAATTCATATCTCGAGTTCCCGATCTCCAAACAACATGATTCAAGATGAATTGGAAAGCTCTCGGAAAATTCTACAACTTTCATGAAGGAATCTTCTTCAGAAAATGTCTTTTTGATGAGCCATTCGTTTGTCGAAGATATTTCTCGATTACCACTTAATCAAATCGATTAGCCACTTGACCACTTCGATTGACCACTTGACCACTTAAGCTCGTGACATTCTCTAAATCCTTCCAAAGATATGATTATACTTCACAATGTCGATTCTCGGGGTCTCGGTTTATAAATCTGCAATAAAATACCACAAATACCCACGTAAATCTGACACGACACTCCGATTTACTAAAATCGGTACAAAATGATAACTTTTTACTATTATTACTAACTTTTACTACCAACTATACTAAACTATAAAGATTAATATTTCATACCATTTATATCATAATTTCTTATATTTTATATAGAATTCGTTGATAAAACATAATAATATAACATAATTTTAATCATATAAAAGTAATACATCAAACCCTCAGTTCTTCAATCTTCTCCGACTGAGTCCGTGTCCCTCAGTTCTTCATTTACTGAGTTTGTTCCCTCAGCCTTCTGTTCTAGATAAGTCAACCGACTCTGTGTCCCTCAGTGAACTTACCTTTTTCAGTTTTGAGTAAACTTCAGTTCTTTGTTGTGAGTGACATCTTCAGTTTTATGTCATGTTCTAGCTTTCTAAATGATTTCGCTTTTTCGTTTCGACACTTCTATCTATAATGATTGCTTTGTCCTGATGTAACCTATACGATTGTCAGACTCTAGTAAAACCTATACATTCAGTTCTAGACATCTTTTAGCTTCTCACTATAACAACTTGTTTCAGCACTTCATCAATGGGGTGCAAACAAATGACTAAATAAGTTGAATTATCATCAAAACTAAAATTTTATTTCCAACACAATAACATGGTTAGCAAATTTTATTGCTGGGCCAGTTCTCTTTCCTCTGATCGTAATACAATACCAGATTATACGGAAACAACTCAAGACTTTGAAAATAAAATAAACGACATATAATGGAAAGTTCTTTTTTAAAATTATCAAATTTATTATCAATATTGGCCATTGTCCCCAGCAACGGCACCAAAAACTTGATCGCGTGCTACTCATGAATTACTAGCAAGAGTACTCGGTCAATCGTAGTATAGCAAGGGCGATCCCACAGAGACAACGCAACACTGATAATAAACGTAGTAATCTAATGAAGAACACATATAACGGTTTTTGACCAACATAAAGACATAAAATAAAGTTGGTGTTCCCCCTCCTAACCGATCTCATAACTTGGTGTAATTAAACATTATGTTTACTTTCCCCATCAATTCCCCGATTCAATCAAAACTTATGTTTTAATTCAGTTTAGCTACGGGTGCAATCTGTTGGGATATTGTTGTGCCCACAATAATCCATAATTGGTTTGATTAATTTTACAGTACCTTAATTATGTGCCATATATTATTTTACTGTCACTAACCCTTCCAAGAAGTCATATGACTTACAAAGGCATTTATTTGTTTTGCAGGTACCCTGAAATACACCATAAATGATTAAAACAAAATATGTGCATGATAAATATGTTTATCATCAATTTTAATATGATATGCTGTTGATATGGTGTTTATTGGGTTCAACATTATTTTAACTACACGGACCAGCATCCCTTCGGATCAGCACATTGGATATTACAAAATTAATAATAACATTTTTACCCAGCCTGTACTCACACCTTCACCCCATTTATTTATTAAAAACAAAAGAACCCTACCCGCATAAGCCCAAACCTAATCCTGAAGACCCATTCACTATACAGCCGCCTCCCTTCTTCTTCTTCTTCTTCAGGCACAACTCTTCTCTATTTCTCTCCTTCATTCAGACATAAGAAATTCTCCTTCTCAATTCCTAAAATCCTTTGTCCTAATTTCTTCTCTGCTCGTATATCGTTCTTGCTCCTCTAATCACTAACACTTCATCCTCATATCCATTGTGTTCATAAATTGACTGAGATAATCTATAGTCAGAAAACTCTCAAAAGACTTAGCCTTTAATGAACACCAGTTCGATTAATGATGAAATAAATGGCCTCTATTGCTATAAATTACTGAATCACGGTTTGATCAAAGAAAATATGTCTTTTCTTCTCAGTTGTATCACAGATCTTTTTGCATCAAAGAAATTACGATCTACACTTAGGTAAGGTTCAGATTCGTTTTAACTGGCTCAGATTTTTTGATTGAAACTTTCTCTTCATCTGTATGCATTACGAGTCAAGTCCATGGTGAAATCATGTTTTGATTGATGATCCTAGTCCGATTGATGAGTCAATATGAGTTTTATGCCAATTTGAGTTTGTATTAATCAAAGATGAGGCATTTTACTAAAGTATTATAATGAAATCAGACTTTTTCTGGTTAACCAGCTCTGATTAATGAGTCATCTATGTCTGCATTAAGATTTGATTAAATCATTAAAGTTTTGTCACTAGTTATGTGTCAAAGTTTTTTGATTGATATATTTGGGCAGATTTACTTTGGTTCATGAGTCAGAGTTATCTTCTTGTTAAAATCATGTTAGCTTTTCCTTTATTGACGGTTCAATCTGAGTATTATACAAATTTGTGTATATGATAGTTTAAGATGAAGCATTTTACTATAAAACCCTTTAGTCAAACTTGATGGATCAATGAGTTTATGTTTTGATTGATCACTCTAGGTCATTAGATTGATGAAATCAGGATATGTGCTATGATTGTATTTTTATCAAAATCCTGATTGATGACTCATTAGCACTTGCATCACTTGCATGTCCCATTCGGTTGAAGATTTTATGAAATCTTCTGATTTATGAATCAAATCCTTAGTATTGATCTTATGAAATGATGTACTCTATGCTAATCTGCTATGAATTCAGCATATAGTTGTGATGAAGCATATTTCGGGTTTCCTGTGCCTTCGGATTTGGTGTGGTATGAACGTATATGTATATTCTTAACACACCTATACTCTTTTTACTGCCACACTGAGAATTCTCTGCGTAAATTTACATACTTTGATTAACTCATCTTCTATGTAATATATATATATATATATATATATATATATATATATATATATATATATATATATATATATATATATATATATATATATATATATATGTATGTATGTATATATGTATATATGTATATAGATATCGAGACATAAATAAATATGTTTCTCGTATTCATAAAAAAACCGAAATAAAATTGAGTCAATGAAATCTGTTGGAAATATTATTTATGTTTTGATGATGATTAAATCACTTAAATTAGACAAATCACTTACAACCCATGATGATGAAGTCGTAATTCAATCGTTATAGTGCATAATGAAAGAAGAAGCAAGAAATGGTCTAGAGATAAATGTATAAGTTCTATCTAGAGTCTGAACTTTGTATAGGTTGTTTCAGACAAGCATTGTAATAGAATAGGAACTAGGCGAACAGCTGAGTCATAACAAGAAAACTGATTTATAGCAAGAAAACTGAATATGCACATGAAGAACTGAGGGTTCAAACTCAGTTATGCTAGAACTAAAGAAGATAAGTTCGTTGAGGGACACAGACTCAGTTGGCTTATCTAGAAGATCAAGGCGAGGGACACAGAATCGATTCTGAAAAATCAAGAAGCGAGGTGGCAAACTCGGTTAGAAGTCGATTAAGTCGTGACTATAAGTCGATTCGAGCAAGTCTGTGGTGACACAGGCGAGTTATAGATCATGTAAAATCGAATAATCTTAAGGACAAAGATTATCGATTACTTGGATAAGAAGAAATCGATTGGTGTACTCTGACTTAGTCAATTGAAGTCGATATTAAGTATACAAGGTACTCGGTTTGAAGAAAGAGAAAATCGCGAGTTAAAGCCTTGTTAAATTTGAGCCGACAATACGACAAAGATCGTACATGTGAACGTTGGCTAAACGACAGGTGTAACGGCTACAAGAGCTAGTGACCGTTACATCACCCCTATAAATACACAAGAGAATCACTTGAAGAGAGAGATGAGGATCAGAAAAAGATATTTACAAGCATATATTCTAAGATCCAAATCCAGATCCACAAAAATCAGATATACCTAGAAAAAGGGGAAGCCAACGGAATTGCCTTGAAGACTTCAAAGAAAGATCCAGTAACCCATTAAGGAGGAAAGAAGGTATCTTGGAGCTACAAAGTCAGATCCAGAAGAATCAAACAGCTCATTGAATTAATCCTTGATTAATTCTAAACCTAACCTTTGTGAAAAAGGGTTGGCTGTGCATAGTTTGAAGAGAGTAATTCTACCTTTCTTCATACGGTTGCAACTTAGTTGCCACAGCGGTTGGTGCAGTCTGAGGACTGTGTGTTGGTATTAGTGGTGAGCTGGTGAAGGAGCAATTCCACCTCCGAAAGATCAGTGTGCAGGATGAAGGGAGCAATCTCACCTTTCTTCATTTTGTGTCGACAGTGAAACTAGGGTGTCGTGAAGGACTGTCATAGTGCTAGGATTTTGTAACGGTTATCTCATTATTCTAGTGATACCTCCTACGCCACAGGAGAAGGGGAGACGTACGGGATTACACCACCCGGAACTTTCATAAAAAAATCTTGTGTTGATTTACTTTATGCATTTGTGTTTGTTTTATTTATTGCATTATCACTCTGCAAACACTAGACACTGAGTCAGCACAGAACTGATACATAGAGAGTCTTAGAAATTAACTAACACATCTATTGCACTAAAGGCTAGTTTTATCTACTGCCAGTTAACAAGACTAAATATAAGTCAGCATTGACTTATATTCGATTGAGCTAATCGAACTCCGCACAAGTTAAGGGACATGAACAAAAGCTGAATCGAAGATCGTTTGAGTTTCAGAGAAACTCAGTTCCTGGGGCTTTTCCAGCTCAGGACTAGATTTTGGTGACAAGTTTATTCACCCCCCTCGAAATTTATGTTAGCCTTTCCAAGGGACCAACAGAAACTGTTGGTGTTTTCCATACACTGCATTAATGATAGTTTATTGTATCAATGTTGACTGCTTGCATCTGAAAAGTTTTTCTATCTTAAACAACTCAACAGTCTTTTTGAATACATTAACTATACTCTATTTTCAACTTAATGGAAATCTTTTCCATAATCATTCATTGCATTTCATATTTCGAAAATGATCAAGTAAATGGCTCTACCATTTACCTGCCTATATATATTCTCAGTGACACTAAACTGATCAAGCAACAAACTGATCAAACATTTTCATATTTACCAAAAATATCCTTGTATTTACGAAATTGTTTACTGTTCTTACATCTCAGTTTACATCTATTCTGAGTTGTAAGTTCATGTTTTGATTCAGATTTATCTGAGTAATCTGAATTGAGACAGGGTTATGGTGATATCTTCCGGGGATCCAGCTTGAGCTTTAGGATTTCACCAAAGCTTGTTTCTGGCACCAGTCATCTCACATCCTGAACTGTGTGTTCATATCAGTAAGTTATCATTTTGCTTTTTGCTTTCAAGTTGCTAACTTTCTGTGTGCATCTTTGAATTTTAGAACTTGGTTAGAAAAATGAAACAAAGGTTGTATCTGTTCTGTTTTATTAATTTTTAGAAAAAGAACTGTATTTGAATCACTATGACTTTGTGTCACTGTTGTGATTGTGATTTAGATACTAAAGTGTGATCTGAAAGATTAATAAGTCAGAACAAGTCTCATTCATCATGTATTTTATTTTCAGTATTGAAAATCTACTGTAATCTATAACCGCAAAAATATATAGTGAAATATGTGGATGTGTGCGTGATACTGACATATAGGACTATATGATAGTTTAAACAACTATTAAAATTAGTGTATGTGATTTGGAATCAAATTAGAAACACACTTAAATTCCGACATGCTAATTGATCGGGTTTTAACTTGTTAAAATCTTTAATCAAAATTTGATCACAAGAACATTAACCTATATACGTTGATTTTAGCTAGATCTTCCGCCTAGTTTATTATCAATATTAGGATAATTAATTTAAACTGCAAAAGGCTTAATAAAATTTTGAAAAGCTTAAATATCCTATTCACCCCCTCTAGGATATATATTGTGCATGCCTGATCCAACAAGTGGTATCAAAGCTTGGTTTCTTGTGAATCAAATTCTTATATGCAGCTTCTTTAATAATTACTAAGTTCTGCCTGCTGCATTATTTTGTTAATCTGCTATAACCTGATTCTGTGCTAAAGTGCTGCATACCTATTGTTGTGATTTTTGGTGCTTATAGCTGCTGCCTGTACTACTGAATTACAACCACTGATCTGTCCACATCTGCAGGTGTTGTATCTAAGTTTTTATTTCAAATTAAAAAAAACTGCTAAGTTTTCGTTTCTGACTGAACATTCGGTTTAGTCATTCGTCTTGACTGCGCTTTTATTAATTAAATGGCTTCCATGAACTATAATCAACCACCACCATGAGAGGGCTTATCTTTGGTAAGACCTCCATATTTCGATGGTACTAGTTATATTCAGTGGAAGAGAGCTATGCAACTCCATGTAAAGGAATGGACATCCGGCTATAGTACATTATAATGGATGGACCCTTTGTCCCTACTAAGGAAGGTAGAGACGAGGGTGTAATTGTGCAAGATAATAAGGAAAGGGCTGAATTGGATGATGAGGATTTTTGAAAGATGACCCTCAATTCTAAGGCTACCGCTATCCATGTTAACGCTTTAAGTCCAACTGAGGGAAAATATGTATTAGATTGTAAGACTGCTATATACGGGATCATCTCCAAATGCATCATGAGGGTAATAATCAAGTTAAGGATAATAAAATCAACCAACTCATGTTTTCATATGAATCATTTAGGATGGGTTCAAATGATACAATTAGTGACATGGATACCTGATTCACTGATATGATCATTACACTTTCTGCACTAGGTAAAACCTTTAAATCCAAAAAGATTGTGCAAAAGATCCTTGGAAGCCTGCCCTAAGAATGAGATTCCATGGTTACGGCTATACAGAAGGCTAAGGATCTGAAGACACTCAAAAAAGATGAATTAATCAGTTCCTTGCTTGTGCATGAGAGCATGCTGACCTCTCGCAAGAAAACGAAGCCTGAGAATAAGGGAGTAGCATTCAAGGCTAATTCCCAACCTACCGAGACTGAGACCACCACAAGTGAGAGTGATAATGAAGATTACTCACTTATGGTTCGTAACTTCAAGGAATTTTTGAAGTTTAATAAATGATCAAAATCTGAGCCTAAACCTCAAAAAGGCAAAGCCAAAAGGAGTTCCGATGTCCGTTGCTATGTATGTCAACAAAAGGGACATATAGCCAATGAATGTCTGAATTGCAAGACTAAATCTGAAAAGAAGTCCAAACTAGTTTCTGATAATAAAAAGAAATCTAAACCTGCTCGGCCGCATGGTCGATAGTTTGATAACGATATTGTTGATTCTGACTCTAAAAAGAGTGAGAAATCAAATGTTGCTCTTATGGCATATTCTCAGACCACCAATGACATAGATGAGACTTTGTCTAATCCATCATTCACAAATGATGAATTGTATGAACTAAATAAAAAACTTTCTATTGAAAACTCAAACATTAAAGGCAAAAATGAACACCTACAAGAAATTATTCTGTGAAATGAGGATCAAATCCTCCAATTAATTAATTCTTTAAGTGCACTTGAGCTAAAGTACAAAGATCTTTAGTTGGAAAATGCTTTTCTAAAAAACCGAGTCTATTACACTTAAGAAAACCATTCAAGGGTTAGAGAAGGGGCTAATATTCAGTGGGTATGAGGCTTCCTACAAGGAGACTCTTCTCAAAGACTTGAAGCTCAAAGAAAAGATCTTGGAACCAATCCCAATTACCTTAAAGAACATCAAACTCTTTTCCCCCAAACATTTTTATAAACAACACACGAAAGCACCCAAACATGCATACAAGTATGACCAGAGGTACTCAAGGAGTCCGAGTCGACAGAATACCTCTCGTCAAACAAACGATGCTCCACGTATGCACCATGATTATGGGATACATCAAGCACCTAATTGCACCTTTGTTAGACAACGAGTGTCCTATAATTCATATAATAATTTTCAACCACAGTATCACTATGACCAGCCCCACTATCCATATGGGTCTTATTTTGGCTTTTATGATCAGCCCTCTAGTTCCTATGGATCTAAACCTACACATAAACCCAAGATTAAGAAGATATGGCTACCCAAATTTGAACAAGTATGAGTGAGGAAGGTTTCCACAAATACTAACCCTTAAGGACCCCAAAGACTAAAGGGGAACTCAACTACTCTTTGGTTGCAGGATTGCCCTAAACTAAGACCATGAACAATCCAGATAAATGGGTGATAGACAGCGGCTGTTCTAGGCACATGATCAGAAACTTCACACTTTTTCGATCATATGAACCAAAATCCAAAGGAGGCTCTGTCACTTTCGGTAATAGCTCCAAAGGAAATACCCTTGGTGAAGGATCCATTGGTAACCCTGAATCGCTCATCATAAACAACGTGTATTATGTAGACAACTTAACTCATAACCTTTTAAGCATCTCCCAACTTAGTGATTCTGATCTAGAGATTACATTCGACAAAAAGACATGTAGGATAAAAGATATGTCTGGCAAGCTTCTTCTATTCGGTCATCGTGAGGATAATATATATATGATTGAACCAGATAAGCTTCCGGATTGTCAAATATCATGTCTTGTCTCTGAGAATGACAATGCTAATCTCTGGCATCGACGTCTAGGACACGTTGGTATCTCCACCCTGTAGAAAATAGTTAGCCAAAATCTAATTTGTGGACGACCAAAGTTTGACTTGAAAGACTTCAAGATTTGTGAACCTTGCATCAAAGGCAAACAAACAAAGACTTCTTTCAAATCCAAACATGACATCACCACTACATGCACACTTGAATTCTTGCATATCGATCTATTTGGCCCAAGTCGTGTTCAAATCCTTGGAAGGAAGTCATATGTCCTCATAGTTGTAGATGATAACTCCTGATACACATGGGTTCTGTTCTTGAGTCACAATAGTGACAGTGCTACGTCATTTGAAACTCTGGTGAGGCAATTACAGAATACTTTTGATATATCGGTTGTGACTGTCCGGAGTGATATAAGCAGAGAATTCATTGATGCAGTACTCACTGAGTTTTGTGAATACTCCGGCATTCACCATGAGTTTTCTGCTCCTAGAACTCCACAACAAAACGGGGTTGTTGAACGTAAAAATTGCTCTCTAGGAGTCGGCACAAACGATGCAAAATGAGTTCAATGTGCCTCGATTCGTATGGGCCGAAGCGGTTTCTTGTGCCTGTTATATTATTAACAGATTATCTATTTGAAAGACTTTGCACAAGACTCCCTGCGATATTCTTAGGAACCGACCACCCAAAATAAACTATTTCAATGTTTTCGGGTCAAAATGTTTTGTATTAAACGATAAGGGAAACTTGGATAAATTTGCATCTAAGTCCACCGAATGCATATTCGTGGGTTATTCCGAATCCTCACGGGCATATATATGCTATGATCCGGTTTCACGACGTGTTTGTGAGTCCATACATGTCTCATTTAATAAATCAAATTCCATGACTAACGCGTGTATTAATATGGAAGGAATTGAAGAGTTATTAGAAAAAGCTAAGCTTACATATTGTTCCGAGTTTGAGTTTCTTCCTCCGGCCACAAATGAAGTAAGTCCGGAGATTTCTGAAACTCCTACTCCTGAGGCTCCTATTGGTGAAAACAGACCCATGGGTGATGACACCTTAGCAAATGGTGAACCCTATGGTGAACAACATACTGAACACAATGAGCAGCCTGCTCCTACCCAACAACGCACTTGGGATAGAGCTCATACTTCGGATCTAATCATGGAGATCCCACTGCTGGTGTATCCACTCATCGGTCCACTCTTCCTCCTCCTTTTAATACTCTAGTATCTTTACTTGAACCTAAAAATATAAAAGAAGCACTAGTAGACATGGATTGGGTGATAGCCTTGCAGGAAGAGTTACATCAATTCGAAAGAATTGATGTATGGGAACTAGTCCCTTTACCTCCCAAGACACACACTATAGGAACCATATGGGTCTTCAAAAATAAAATGGATGAAAACGGGGTAGTCATTCCGAATAAAGCCCGACTGGTGGCACATGGGTATTGCCAAGAGAAAGGCATCGACTACGATGAAACCTTTGATCCAGTTGCTCGGCTTGAAGCCATTCTCCTACTTATAGCGTTTGCATCCGCTTTTGACCTAAAGCTATTCCAGATGGACATTAAGAGTGTGTTTTTGAACGGTCTTATCATGGAGGAAGTGCATGTTCACCAACCTCCGGGTTTTGAAGATACACTTCACCGAGATCATGTTTACCATCTCAAGAAGGCACTTTATGGCTTAAAACAAGCCCCCCGAGCCTGGTACGACCGACTATCATCTATGTTGCTGGAACATGGTTTCTCTAACGGTAGAGTAGATGATACTCTATTCATTAAGAAATCTGGTTCAGATATCCTGATTGCTCAGGTGCATGTAGATGATATTATTTTTGGCCCCACCAATCCTGACCTATCCACCGAGTTGAGACTTTGATGAAGTCTAACTTTGAGATGTTGGCCTTGGGAGAGCTCACTTTCTTCCTTGGTCTACAAATCAAACAAACTCCCAGGGACACATGTTAGTCAAACCAAGTAAATTAAAGACATGCTCACAAAATTCAAGTTTGATACGCTTAAGCCTGCAAGCACGCCGATGACCTCATCCATCCAGTGATTACGGATGAAGATGGCCAACCATTTGACCAACACCTTTATAGATCCATGATAGGCTCTCTACTTTATTTGACTGCTTCCCGACCCGATATTATGTTTGCCATTTGTCTATGTGCACGATTCAAAGCAAATCCTAAGATGTCACACTTTCGAGCAGTCAAACAAATTTTTCGCTATCTGAGGCACACCCTCACATTGAGTCTCTTTTATGCCACGTCTACACCATTCACACTACTCACATAAAGTGATGCCGACTATGGAGGTTGCCGTGTGGAACATAAAAGCACTAGTGGCACATGCCGGTTCTTGGGCAATAACCTCGTCTCGTGGTTCTTCAAGAAGCGACCTAGCATTTATTTGAGCACCACTGAGAGGCCGATTATATCACTAACACTTCATCCTCATATCCATTGTGTTCATAAATCATTGAGATAATCTATAGTCTGAAAACTCTCAAAAGACTTATCCTTTGATGAACACCAGTGCGATTAAGGATGAAATAAATGGACTCTTTTTCTATAAATCACTGAATCACGGCTTGATTAAAGAAAAGATTCAATCTTTTGTTCTCAGTTGTATCACAGATCTTTTTGCATCAAAGAAATTACGATCTATACTTAGGTAAGGTTCAAATTCGTTTTATTTGGCTCAGATGTTTTGACTGAAACTTTCTCTTCATTTGTATGCATTACGAGTCAAGTCCACGGTGAAATCATGTTTCGATTGATGATCCTAGTCCGATTGATGAGTCCATAGGTACTATGCCGATTTGAGTTTGTATTAATCAAAGATGAGGCATTTTACTAAAGTATTATATTTGAAATCGGACTTTTACGGTTGTGACTCACGATTAATGGGTCATCTATATACGCATTAAGATTTGAATAAATCGTTAAAGTTTTGTCACTACTTATATGTCAAAGTTATTAGATTGATATATTTGGGCGATTTACGTTGGTTCATGAGTTAGAGTTATCTTTTGTTAAAATCGTGTCGACTTTTCCTCTATTGACGGTTCAATCGAGTATTATGCAAATTTGTGCATATGATAGTTAAAGATGAAGCATTTCACTAAAAAGAATGATAAAAACAAATTTTGATCTACAAAACCTTTAGTCATACTTGATGGATCAATGAGTTTATGTTTTGATTGATCACTCTAAGTCATTAGATTGATGAAATCAGGTTATGTGCTATGATTGTATTTTTAGAAAAATCCTGATTGATGAATCATTAGCACTTGCATCACTTGCATGCCCATTCGGTTAAAGATTTGATGAAATCTTATGATTTATGAATCAAATCCTGAGTATTGATCTTATGAAATGATGTACTCTATGTTGATCTGCTATGAATTTAAAATATAGCTGTGATGAAGCATATTTTGTGTTGCCTGTGCCTTCGGATTTGGTGTGGTATGAACGTATATCTATATTCATAACTCACTTATACTCTTTCTGCTACCACATTGAGAATTCTCTGCATAAATTTATATACTTTGATAAACTCATCTTACATGTAAATATATATATATATATATATATATATATATATATATATATATATATGTATATAGATATCAGACATAAATAAATATGCGTTGTTGTATTAATAAAAAATATCAAAATAAAATTGAGTCAATGAAACTGTTGGTCTTTTCCATACACTGCATTAATGATAGTTTATTGTATCAATGTTGACTACTTGTATTTGAAAAGTATTTCTATCTTAAACAACTCAACAGTCTTTTTGAATACAACAACTATACCCTATTTTCAACTCAATGGCAATCTTTTCCATAATCATTCATTGCATTTCATATTTCAAAAATGATCAAGTAAATGCCTCTACCATTTACCTACCTATATATTCTCAGTGACACTAAACTGATCAAGCAACAAGCTGACCAAACATTTTCATATTTACTAAAAATATCCTTGTATTTATGAAATTGTTTACTGTTCTTATATCTCAGTTTACATCTATTCTGAGTTGTAAGTTCATGTTTTGATTCAGATTTATCTGATTAATCTGAATTGAGACTGGGTTGTGGTGAAATCTTCTGGGGATCCAGCTTGCGCTTTAGGATTGCACTAAAGATTGTTTCTGGCAGTTGTCATCTCACATCCTGAACTATGTGTTTATATCAGTAAGTTCTTTTTTTTCTTTTTGCTTTCAAGTTGCTAACTTTCTTTGTGTGTCTTTGAATTTTAGAACTTGGTTAGAAAAAGGAAACAAATGTTGTATATGTTCTCTTGTATTAATTTTCAGAAAAAAGAACTGTATTTGAATCACTGTGACTTTTTGTCACTGTTGTGATTGTGATTCCGATACTAAAGTGTGATCTGAAAGATTAATAAGTCAGAAAAAGTCTCATTCATCTTGTATTTTATTTTCAGTATTGAAAATCTGTTGTAATCTGTAATTATATTGACACAAAAATCTATTTTCCTAGGACTGTATGATAGCACAAGTCCTATGTGTCGATAGCTTCCTATTGTGAAACCTGTTTTCCTAGGACTGTATGATAGTTTAAACAACTATTAAAATAAGTGTATGTGATTTGGAATCAAATTAGAAACACACTTATATTCCTGCATGCTAATTGATCTATTTTTAACTTGTTAAAATCTTTAATCAAAATTTGATCACAAGAACATTAACCGATATACTTTGATTTTAGTTAGATCTTCCGCCTAGTTTATTATCAATATTAGGTTAATTAATTTAAACTCCAATAGGCTTATTAAAATTTTAAAAAGCTTAAATATTTTATTCACCCCCTTTAGGATATATACTGCGCATACTCGATCCAACACAATCTCCTAACCTTGTTTACTTCCATGGGACGGACAGTAAATGTCTATGTGTAGTTAACCTCCTTCGTTGATTGTATTAACCCACACACAATAAGTTCTAGGTTGTGCCGGATCAAGACCGAGAACCTCCATAGGAAGCTATCGACACCGACTTGCATGTTCGTAAGGATTGATCCAAACTATGTCCTAACTAACACTTCAACTTGAAAGTTATTCATGTTAATTTACGAAGCATGACAAGTAGATTGGATAGATCTAACCTAATGTGAATTAAACCTGTCGATCAACATAGCTGATGCTGAATCTCAAGATTTAGGGTGACCTAAGGGTGCCTTACAATTGTGATATAGGCCATCGGAATTGCGAGCACGGCGGTGTAGACATATAAAAATACGTATCAAATTAAATTGTTGCGTGTCATATTTGTTCCAAATATAAGTTAGTTGATATTTTATCCTCCTAAAATAATTGGAGATAATGTCAAAATTTTATTCTTATTATCCTTTGAAAAAATAAAATAAAAAGATAATTAAATAAAATATTATCTCTTAAATAAAATTATAGGAGGTAATTAATACTTTAATTATCTTTTTAATAAAGCTAGAAGATAATTAAGAGTTATATTATCTCTTTTAATAAAATATAAGAGATAATATTAAATTGGATTTCTTATTATCTTTTCAATAAAAATATATAAGATAATTAGAAATTCAAGAAGGATAAAATAATTCAAGTTGATTATCTAATTAAATTAATACAATGAGATAATCATTGTAGGCCACTCTACACCTATAAATAGGGAATCTTGGTCATTTGCAAACCACCAAGAAAAATATCAAGAAGGAAAATCAAGAGAGAAATTCAAGAGCAACAACAAGAAGTCAGAGAAAAATCTTCAAGCAACGCCGAAGATTCTATCAACCTTGAAGAACTAAGAATCCACAAGCCTTCAAGTTATTCAACCAACATTCAAGTAAATCTAAAGATTCAATCAACCTTGGAGATCTAAGAAGCCAAAATCCTTCAAGTTCTTCAAGCAACATTCATGCAAATATGAAGATTCAATCAACCTTGAATATCTAATAAGCCTCAAGCCTTCAAGTTCTTCAAGCAACTTTGGAGATCTATGAAACCAAAATCCTTCAAGTTCTTCAAGATTCAACCAACAACATAAAATCCTTCCGCCAAATCCGGAGTTCTTCAACCAACGTTCGAGGGTCAACCGCTACATCCGGAGATCTTCACAAAACAAAGGCATTCTTCCCAACAAATCGGAAGAATATCACCAAGATCTGAGAACAATCCTCCGCGACCCTTGGAACCAAATCAAAAGGAGAATCAAAGGCATCCCGTAAATATAAGGATTTTGCTAGAGATTGTAACTCATATTTCTTGAAATAAATAAAAACATTTGTTACAATTTTCTTGTCTCTCCCTTTTATTTAAATTGCAGGACAATGAAATTTGTGTTACTGACGGTTCCTAATTCTTGAATATCATTTTTCCGTTCTAATTAATTACAGTAAATTACTGATTCTTTTAAACTTGCAGATTAATTAAATCACATTAAATAATGCTAATCTACCATACTTGAAAATATAAAGGAATGTTCAAAGCTTCATACCTTCAACTACGGAGATCTAGCTTGATCAACTCAAGCTAGTTGAGGGCTTGGAGGAGGAAACAAATAGAAAAACTCAATGCAATAACCAAGTTACTATTTATTTCTTAAAACTAGATAATAATTTGAGTGTGTGTTACAATGGAACTGGTACATGCTTTATATTGGCACTGTAACTGACCTAGGTGCTCTAAACCCTAACCGACTTAATGCAAAATGTGCAACTTCTGTTTTCGTGTTCCTCAAGTCTCGCAATTGAGAGTGGGCCTCCGCAGTTGCAGGCCTGGTTTCAACCCCAGTGATCTCAGTAGACTTCCTCATGCACTCTTTTGTCTAGGCCCAATGACTTTTTATAGTTTAGATTTATCTTTATTGCTCCAGAATACGGTGTACCTAAAAAGTACGGAAAATGAGGCAGAATAATACCATGTTTGGGGAATAAATATGTAAATACAGAATTAATGACCAAGGAACAAGTACTAAGAAATAGACACGTATTCCATACAATAACCGAACTATCTCTTATCAATCGAGCACGATACAGGGTAAATATTAGTATAGTTTATAGTATTAAATATAGTATTAATCAGTGGCACTCAGCCACCCGCATAAGATGCTGCACCATATGAAGCTATAACAATATAATGAATTGATTGAAACAATGAAGCCCCAGACCGAAAAAGCTAAACTTCCAGGGGGTTCAAGCCAAGTGAACATGGTTATAGAGCTCGCCCCTACCAAAGTTGAGTTTGACACCTTATAAGTCCGGGATGAGCCCAATTCCTATGCTGATGACGAGCTGATCAAAGTCGTAATAAATGAGGCGTACCTTAAACGGAAATTCAAAATAGGAGCCTATTTATCTGAGTTAGAAAGGGAAAGGTTGATATCCCAACTCAAGTCCAACCTAGACGCTTTTGCATGGGTTGTGACAAACATGAGGGGTGTTTATGGGAGCATAAATGGTTTGCTGGTCCGTAATACAAGGATTTTGAGAGTTCATATGGGGGGGGGGTGAATGAACTCTCTTCTTTCTCTAAAACACTTCCTCAGATATCAGACTAGAGAGTATAAAAAGATTAGTCAAACTAGTCGTTTGTTCTACTTGGCTGGTCTATTTCTCAGAGTGTGTGCAGTGGAATAATGATTTGAAAAAGCCTTGGCTTGGTTTTAAGTGTTATGTTGTGTGTAGTGGATTAACTAAATACTTAAAATAAATTACTGAAAGAAAATGAGTCAGAGAGTTTTTATCGATCTTCAGAGTGGTGTAATCTCCTATATGGTCGTTTCTCTTGTGAGTTAGGAGGTATCACTATTGTACTCTGTGATAGTACAATAGGCAAGTGTCCTTGACACCCCACAGATGCTTCACACTTTGAATATCCAATCCTTGAAAGCCTCCAACTGCATCAATGGTCTATTCTCACGTAGCTCGTTTGAAGATCTCCTTCTTCAACGACTTGCTAGATCTTTCTTCGACATTCGATTTGCAGCTCTTTTGATCTAGTAGATCACTAGATATAACTTGGTGACTGCCTTCGATGGTCTTCTTGATTTTCTTGATATGGAGTTGTAAGCTTTGAAGATGATGAACTTGTTCTTGATGATTCAGAGAATTCTAGTTCTTTGAATATCTGAATGCTCATTTTTTCTTAATTCTCTATGTATGTTATTTTTATCATCTGCCTTGAATTTATATCTTCCCAATGAGTAGATCAACCATTGGGAAATGAGTGGTCCTCATTTAATGCCAACTTGCATTGATTCAAAATCCTATCAGCTTTTCGACCGTTGGTTGATATACTCGGTACTGAACAGTTTTAGCTTGTAGCTTAGAGTCTAGCATTAAATGTAATTTCCACTTATAATACTTCGTAGACATTGATCAAAGAGTTGATCGTATGGATGGCTACACTCCTTATAATTTATCATATCATTTGTTACTTAGTCACTTGATGTATCATTGTGGTTGGCTTCATTACTCGTCCGTTTGACTTGTATGTTTGTATTGCTTGTCTGTTTTCACGACTCGTCTGTCTAAATTTTGATTACTTTATTTGTCTAATTGCTTTTGCTGAAAGTAGTCTTTGATGGAAGTCTGGTCTTCAAGTCTTTTGATCTTCTGACTTAGACTATCCTATTTTATTCTATCTTACACAAGACTAAGTCTAACTAAACCTATACAATTCGCATTTCAGAATACTAAGCAAACTTATACTTGGTTACTAGAAAAACTATTTTGGTATCATCAAAGTTTCTAACTAGTGGGTACCTAAAATGGTTGGTATTTCATTTCATTTTCGAGATTACTTTCTATAAAGATACACGCTTTTATTATATGTTTGATGTTGTTTTACAGATTTGAGGAAAACAAACTTTAGAAGAGTGTTTATATTAGTGGAAGAATTGATTATAAAAGACATGAATACAGAAGGAAAAGTGGAAAATGGTATGATCATACCATTACATAAAAAGGGGCCCCACTCATCTCTAGACAGTCTCATCAGACTAAAATTCCTCCCCACAGTCCTCAACCCTGTCTACCTCAGTAGTGATAGTCCATCCATTGAAATGCTCAATCCTTGCCTTCTTGACATCTAAGAACCGTCTAACCTCATCATGTTCCTCATCAACAACAAGGGTGGGTCCATGGGTGCATGATGATGGGTAGGTTCCCTAGGTGTAGGATAAGCCGGTGGTGCTAGAGGTGGTGCCTGAGGGGGTATTTGAGATGGTTGAGGGTAGCCTTATAGTTGATGAGCTGGTGGGGAAGATGCGGGGTGAGGTGTATATGGCCCTGGGGTCGATTCATATGTGGGTGGTGGGGGGGTAAGATGCCTGTAGAGGATAAGCTTATGGTGGTAGTGGTGGATAGTATTGTGGTGGCTGTGGGTAATATTGTGGTTGTTGTGGATATGGCATGTAGTAAGGTGGAACAACAGACGACTGTGGAGTATAGTTCAATGGTGGATAGAAAGTAGGATGAGGTATATGGGATGAATGATGAGTGGGTATAGCTGTGGATGCATTAAGTGTGGTAGTAGGTGGGGTGGTAGAGATATAGTGATCTCTTCTAAGGTAAGCGTAGTAGTGGCGGTAGGTGCTACCGATTAAGTTAACGCGATTATAACCTCAGATGTAGGAACAATAACCTATAAGGTATCTTCCCCCGAATTCTTCTAGGGCAATCCATGATTATTCTAGCCATTCAACTGTCCTTGATTTTCATGAGTCAACCCATGACTTGTCTCCATCTACAAACTGACAAACCCGACTTCCCTGACCTTCACTTGAAGTCCCAGCACTGGTTCTCCTCGTAGTCTTCTTAACCATCTGAAAGCAAGAAGGGTCAGCTAAGTTGCTAGAGAAACTTATAAAATTCAACTTAAGCTACAAACTTAGACGTAAGATAGGAACTTCTCTCTGATACAGACTGTGTTGCCCCGTCCCGGATAATGAGTCCTTATCCGGAAAGAACGCCAGGCACGTATATATATATTTTTTAAATCACAAAAGTAATATATATGTAAGCCTCGTAACAATCAACCGGAGTAAAGCGGAATAACTTAAAACTAAAGATAATCTCGAAAAATGTGAAAAGATGACAAAACAGATCGATAACCCTGATCTACGTCTAGGAAAACTGAAAAGACAAACAATGAATAGATGTTGTTCAACTTATTACATCCTAAACGAAACAAAAAAAGATATAAACTCTATCTCGCAAACTAATAAAAATGCATAAATAAAAGTCCACATGATCGTGATGTCTCGAGCTCACACATCACCTCCGTCAACACCATCATCATAACCATAGTCATTATCACCCTGCCAGTCACCTTCTCGGGGAGGGAACAATAAAAAATGGGGTAAATACATACTATAAAATAAGGGTTGAAGAAATGGTTACACAAGATTATCATATATAACATACATATCAGAATATGATCTACACACACAACCATATGGGTTGTAATTGAGATCACACTCACCCTCTACTAGATCATATAGTACATCCTTGCACAAGTAAGTTTGTTACATCAAGATCAAATGACACATCGCATGGTGGCGCACCATGACACGGGAAAAGCACCTCTTAAGGGCATGGACGTAGGTCTCCGTGTGGGCGTTTCACTAGTCCCTTGACACCAAGCCAAGTAGGGTGTAATATTCCTCATGCTAAGAAATTGAAACGTGCCTCACCAATGAAAATGATGTTTTAGCTTTTAGACACACACATATGTCATTTAAGAGTTAAATCTAACCACCTAGTTCATTCACATAAAAAGGCTTCTTATGGACATCTAGTCCTAGACATTCTAGTTACACTACCTAGCATGTTGTAAAGAGATTGTTGACTACTAAGTCAACGTCCTACAAGGCTTAAACAAACGCTTTCCGGTGCTCCCACCTTTTCCCCGCAGAAGGTCTTAGTTGTGGTGCTGAGCTGAGGCTACCAGAAGTCAAAGTTAGACATTGCAATATAACATAGAATGTCCTCAAAGACATGCATACCAATTCTATCATATTGAACACAAGAAGTTATCCAAACAAGGTGATTATACACCTTTTGCACCCACCAAGGACTCATTGGCATCCTCCAAACTTTCGCAGAACATAGCATACCATTCATCCCCACTCCTGGCGTCTGCCAAACCTTCTTGGCGTCCGTCAAACCTCCTTGGCGTCCGCCAAGAGTGAACAGAGTCACACTGCTTGCTTTTGGAGCCCGCCAAACCCCTGTTGACGTCCGCCAATATTTTCTAGGACAACTTGTTAACCTAATACACCTTGTTGGCACCCGCCAAAGCCCACCGTAGTCCGCCAACATCATTGGAGACAACCAATCAACCATTGACGTCTGCCAAAATGAAAAGATTCATCCTGTTTCTTTCCTGCGCAAGTTAGTGTCCGCCAAAACCATTATGGAATCGGCAAACCGATGGAAATAGGCAGGATCAACCTGTTCCAAGGCGAAACCTGCTGGAAATTCATACATAACAATTCCCAACCTTATTAGTGATAGCAAAATACTTAACCTCTAACTTTCACCGACAGAGTAACGGGTCAACGGGAGTATAATGGTCACAAGGTCGTATCCACAAGGAGTAATGTCTAAGTACCAAAGCTGACGTAGAACTTAGTTCAGGCCAAACAAAGGTGGAAAGGTCTTATACTAGTGCATAAATAAAGATTAAACTACCGGTTTTACTTCTAAGTATTAAAAGGCATAGCCGAACTATGATCCCACGAGCTACTTTTGCACCTTAGGAAGGACTTAACAGGTAGCGTTCCTTAACCAACCTACCTATCCTTTGCAGTTTAACGACATCCACGTGTGCCAACTCCTAATTCTAATGATTAGACTAAACAACTCGATCTAACCACCCTATGTGAAGCTAACCGACTCTCCCTTTAGAAAACCGATTACCCTAACATGATTAAGGTCTAGAGTTGCTCGAACAACGATGACAAAACTCTGTATTGGAAACTGTCCTAACAACTAGGCCGAATCTACGCAACGATCCCAAAACCCCTTTTCCCACATCTCACCGCAAAAATACATCTATAAGTTCGATGTGTGTGACAGTGAACTAGGTGATCAATCAAAATCAAAGCTGTTATAATAAGTTTTAGGACATGGATTAATTGTTGAAACATTCAATTAAGCACTACACTACTCTCTATCTCATCCCCCTTAGGGTTTTCACTCGTTTTCACATAATTCGGCTACAAAACTAATTAGCTACTTATGATTATGCTAACAACGGAATTAAGAATTGAAATTAAACTAAGAACAATGAAATAAATAGGAGTCATTACCATAAAAACGCTGGAAATCTGATCCACAAAATATCGAAGAGAAAACCCAATCTAAAAGTTGAATCTTTTGAAGTAATATTGAAATCTAAGCTATAACAAGTGTTTAGAATCGCCCGGTGTTATCTAGGTTATCCACGGATCAATGTTTGATCAACCTACACTAAAACCACACCAAGATCGCCCAAAAAGTGTATAAAGTCGGCCAGGGTTTTTAAAAGTGGTGAATGAGCTGCGTATTTATAGTGTAGGGTCGAATTTTGCTGTTGTCGAGGGCAAACGAGCGTTTGCCTCATGGTGAACGCTCGTTCGCCTGGTAATCTGGATATTGATTAGGGCTTGTTCTTCAGTGAACCAGCGTTTGGATTCTCCGAAACGCTAGTTCATGGATCATGTCTTGAGGGCAAACGCCCGTTTGGATTGTCTTAAACGCCCGTTTGTTGAATATGAGATCAGTATTCGAGCTGAACCCATCCAAACGCTAGTTGAAGGGTAATTTGGACGCTCGTTTGTCTTCTACGCCAACTTTCAGTATCAATTGCTGACTTGACAAATGCTCGTTTGGAATGGGTCAAAACGCTCGTTTTGCTGATATCACATTATCCATCTTGAACGTTTTCCATGGGGAAAACGCTCGTTCTACCCAATTTCCTTCCAAACTTGCATTTTCTCTACTTCAATGCTACGTTCGTGCCTTCCGGGTCCTCGAGTCACCTATGTCTTGCAATAACATATACGAACAAAACACCATGCGTAATTCCGCAAGACAAAAGTGCTCGGAAAAGAAGTAAATATCGTCAAAAAGGCGGAATTTACTATCGATATGACAATTTAACTCCCCGTTCCTATAACTCTCGATATTACTCTCGAAACGGTCTATATCTACCCGGAACATGCCAATAAGGTGATAAACGGGGGCTATATCACATACAAAAGTGCAGTGAAGTTCACTCCCATCAACCACCCCACACATAGCCTTTGCTCGTCCTCGTGTAAACAGGCTTATTAAAAGAGACCATGGGATCAACGAGACAAACGCATATAAAATCACACACATCGTGAAGGTAAAAGACAAGTAAAATATTGAATGCAAACATCTTGACTCAATCGTTATCAGACAAACGGAAAGTGTGTGTGACATAGCTTCAAAGTCATAAACCAAATTCACCGGTCTAGATTATAGTGTTAGGTGTGATGCCCGAAAGACAATTTTGTAATTGTTTTATTTAATAAATGAAATGATATTATTATTCATATTTATTATTCTCATATTCACCGATGTGACAATAGTATTTACACTACAGAAAACCCAAAAGTATATCGTTTATGTAATCACTTAACTCAGTGTATGGGATATACACAGGAGGATTGAGTTAGTGAATATGTACTTAAAATACAATTAGCCCGTAGTGAAGTTAATCGAGAGTGTCGGGTATCTCCTTTAACGTGCTATTAATGCGCCCAGAACACAATAGGTGTGATTGTCTTATCCGGACTTTCGGTTAAGAGAACCTAGTGGGGCATTTATATGTGATAGATATATCATATATGGCTGGACCGATTTGATTAGAGTTCACGATATAATTCCGTAATCGAGAAGTCTTATCGAATCAATCGATGATCATATTTATGGATATATCTTAATCCTGAGGTGATCACAGTCAGCTGCTTGAATCAGTATGAGGTTTGACTTGACGGTTAAGGATTACACTGAGTCTGTGATCCGAATTACCCCATCTTGGCATTGTCTTTGGATTGAGTGAGTAGTACGTGTTATCACATATACGGAATCCATTCCTTCCATTTATGGAAGTAGATAGACGATTCCTTATTTGTTAATCCTAGAAAGCGATCGATCGCGCGAGTTCATATTACAATCGATTAGCTACCCGGTGAGTTGTATGAATTAATTGATCACTAGGGGTTAATGGTAAATAAGGATAATAGGTTCTAAAAGGGTTAACGGTAACTTCCCGATTTAGAATGAATAGTCTATGGAGGATTAATCCATATGTAATGATTATATCAATGGGCGCTTATTATTATTCTCGTGAGGAGATAAATATAATCTCATAATCGGGGAGTGCGATCACGGGATTATGGTGGCATATTCTGTGATTGATTTATCGAATATAATTATTACGATCGTAAGATAATTATTTATTTGATTTACGGGCCAGTGATTATTAGTCCATGGTCCCCGACGTGCCTCCTATATAGCATAGCTATTCTCGGACGTCGAATCATAATAATATTAATTTAGTTTCGTTGGACTTTATTATAACGATATGTGAATTAATTGTTTAGTGAACTATTAAATTAGTTGGGCTAAATAATTAAATATGTGAAAAAGACTTTTTTCATAATCTTGGCCCAAATTTAATGTGTTAGTCGAAAATCATAAGTGACTAGGTCACAATATAATTTTCGGCCCCAAGGCATGTATTTTAGGAAACAAGAAATTGTTTTAAGACATGTGCACAAAATATTTATTGGATAAACATTTATGATAAGAAATAAAGATAAATATTATTCTAGATTTGTTCTAGAATATTATGGGATTATTTTTATTTATTGGATTTATTTATTTGCAAAATAAAAATCCTTGGAGGTCAAGGATTACTCTCCTATATAAAGAGAGTTCTCCCAAGCCTAATACACAAGCATAATTTCGACTTCACCTCTTAGAGAGGAGAAGAAATATTTTTCGGCCAAGTGGGAAAAAGAGGGAAAATCTTGAAGGTTTTTCCGGGTAGCATATCGGAATGATTCGAGACGAGGATTTCTTTCCACCGGGAGTTGCTTGGATCACACGTACGGAAGATCGTGGTGCTCTTCACACCTTTGTTTATTCTTTCTATTGCGGTTCTTCAACTTGGGTTTTGAGATCCAAGAGGTATGTTCTACAACCCCTTGTAGAGTAGATCTAGTTATTTTATTACGTGTAATTTATAGATCTAGATCCTAAATCGCTTCCGTTGCGGATGATATTACTAACAGTGATATCAGTCGCCTGGTGATCTATATTTATACGTATAAAATATTAGATCTAGGAGTGGTAAACATGTAGATTTTTTTTGTCCCAATTTTTGATAGGGGCCGAAAATTTGTTTTTATTTTTTTTATGTTGCGATTGTTGTGGTTTGAAGAGATGGATTGGGGTTGGTATTGTTTACTCGTTAGATCTATTGTAAACTCATAGAAATTCGTTTATATGAGTATAGGAAATTTTGTAATTTTAGTTTCCTAGAAGTAGATCTGTTTTGTCTCTGTTCGTTTTTTTATTTATTACCGGAGATTGAGCCGTTGAAACGAAAATCCGTCCGGTCATAATGAAGAATAAAAGCTTTTGATCAATCCCTCAAAATTTGGTGTCGATCGGAGTCTGTCTCGATATTAGATCGGTGCAATAAAGTTATTGCTGAAACAGAAAAGCACAGCAGCCGTAAAAACCCTAGCTGTGAGTTCGTCGAATTTTTGGAAGAGTTTGGAACGTTTAAACATTGATCCAACCGTTAATATTGACTATCATGGAGTTATAAACAAGCCCTAAAAATTTCAGGTCGATCGGGTTTTGTCTCGATGCCCGATCGGCTCTGGGAAGACACTGCTGCGCCGCAGTTATAAACAGATACATCAGTTGGATCGGCGGCTTACTGGGATCAATTGGGCCGTCAAAACACAGATCCAGCCGTCCATATTCAATTAGGAGGAGTGAAGAACAGGTCCACAAAGCTTCGTGACGATCAAAGTTCTTTGGATGTCCGATCATCGATAATACGCAACAGCAGCAGATCAGAAAATTGTAAACCCTAGTTAGGGTTTGTTTGTGTTTTTTTTTAATAGGTTAGATACGGGGGTACCAACGATCCATCTCGGTGTTTAAATTCTCCGCAATTTATTTTTTATGTGTTTGATCATAAAATAGATATAAAATCGGAATTGCCATGACATGCATCATATCATAAATCCACTCCTTGCATACATGTAGAATTTTAATTTTGGTAATTAAAATAGGCATGTATACAAACTCGCGTAATTAGTTGAAATTTAATTAATACGTGGTAATTAATTAATTCAGTAACTAATTAAAGATCCGAGGGCGGGTTATGAAATCGTTAAGCCTTTTCGGTGTGTGTTCTCGGTGAACCGCCTTAAAAGCCCAAAGCGAGATCACGTTTTCGATTAAGTAGTGTATACGAGATTGAATGATGGTAAAAGAACAATAAATCTTGGATAAAAGCGGTTCTCTTATAGGTTGGGTGGTCAAGCCTGAGCTAGGCTCGACCGACTTAACCCTCCTAGTGTGATATATGCACGGGGTCCGCAAGACTAAGCTACACCGGAGAAGCGAGAGGGTGATTCATTCTTATCTCAATGAAATTTTGTCTTGACCCGATTTCGATCCATCATCACATTTGTTCCAACGAATAGGACGGGTAGGCTTGCCTACGTTCATCGACACCATTCGAATCCTTGATTTGATGTGCTTGTATGTTAACATCAAAAGGCGTGGTTAGTTAACCCACCACCACTTCCAAAATATTGAGTGGGAGCGGGGGGCGACACACCAACCCCACGGCCTCTACTATAGATACAAGTAAGTGAGAGAAGGGTGGCGCCTCGCGGCGCTTTGATTTCGTCCCCCTAAGGATGGTGTTCACCCTATCAACATTCATGGCTTGGTCTCCGAAAGGATAGGATTGCCGGGTACTCGTCGGGTCACTGACCTATCCTAAGGCGGCACACTCGGGGCGTACCTAAGAGATCCGATATAGTGGGTCACACTCATAAAGGATATTCTTGATAATATCTAGGCTAAAAAAGGAAGGTAGTCAATGAATAAAGGGATGTTCGATTCTCGTGGGATGTTCGATTCTCACAAGTTATTCATTGATGAGATTGTCTCGATTTAACCGTCATCTCTTTGACCTACCCTAAGGCGGCACTAAGATGTGAGGTTAAAACCTTGGAATGGTAGAGTAGACTTAAATTTAGTTTACAATTCCTAAAATAAACTTATATAGTAGTGTTAAACTTGAATTAATATATGTCATTTTATTTACAGCATTATATCCTTTACTAAATTGCTTAAATTAATAATTGACTAGTATTGACTTTGTTAAAAAGTGGAAAGTAACTAGGACGTTGAGCTAGTTAATCGATAATGCAATTCTTTTTCGAAAGAGATATTTTCTCTTAAGCCTTTTAAAAACCAGAGTGACATATAGGTATGTCACTAGTGTCATTCGTGTCAAACGGAAGACAAACTTAGTTTGATCAAAGGTGATTTCGGACTTTGAAATTCTTCTAGTGAATTTTGAGTGTGTACAGGGGTAATTTTCTAATTGAAAAATCGGAAAATCATGAAGTGTTACTAGTTGGACGATATTTGGAATCGATGAACTAGTGGGAGCTTTATGATTTGTTGTTTTTCTAGAACATTAGAAAAGTGTAACTAACTACACACGTAACCGTTCTAATTGAAAAACCGAAAAGTCATGAAATGTTGCTAGTTGGACGATATTTGGAATCGATGAACTAGTGGGAGTTCTATGATTTGTTGTTTTTTCTGGAAACATTGGAACTACGTACAAAAGATTTTCTAATCGAAAAAAATCGGAAAATCATAAAAAATAAAGCACTGCTCGTTAGGCGGTATTTGGAACCGATAAACTAGTGGGAGCTTTAATGTTATGATTTGTTGTTTTTTCGGTATATTAGAAAATCCGAGAAGTCCCGACAGTAGCGCTCAAATAGACATCCCACGGTTCAAGTGTAGTGTCTACTCAAACGAACATTGGTTCAAAGTCATTTCCATTCACGGAAAGAATGGGTGAATATGTCTAAAAGTGTTAGTCATCTAAACTGAGAAATTTTTTAAGGTTGAACCGAAAATTAATTAACTAAAAATCATAGGATAAGGACAGTGATTTTGAATCACCAACCTATGAATCCTTGGCGATTTTCTCGAGTAAGTTCTTTGGAAGAACAAGGTAGCGGTGCATTTAACGATTAAAATAGTAAACAACGGGCAGTTAATTTTAGCTAGAATAGTGGGAGTGATATAAGGAAATGAATCTCGGATTCAATCCTTTGATATCGCGGAAAAATTATTTTCTGTTTAAGATTCGTTGGAACGAAAGGATTTACCTTCTATTTGATAATTTGTTTGTCGTATAGAAAGTGAATATACCATTTGTAGTACGAATCCAAGACTCGGACTTTTGTTTGATAAAGTCAAAACCACTTAGAACTGCTGAAATATGTATACAAAACACATTTTAAGAACTATTAAAAGCAATTGGTTTCTATATTTAGATAAACGCTTCTTCATATTCCATAGTTAGTGCATAGTCCTTAAAAGACAAGACACAAGAGGCGGCTCAGGGTGATTCCTTTCTCCCGATCTGGTTATATTGTCTCAAAGGTTCAATGACTAAGTTTCATTTCAATCGGGAAAGGATAATGGTTATAAAGAAGTAACATAGCTTGTTCATGGCGACCTTCGAGTCCGATAAAAGATACAAGCTAGTAGGAGCTCCCAGTAGTGACTTCTGTGTCCGATAACTATTCATACACTCCGGAAAGTTTATCCAAAATATTTTGAGGTTTCTCTATTTTCAACTTGAGACAAAGTATTCTATACTCGGAATAGGCCATTCATAGTCCTCGAGGGCGATGCTCACCGCCTCATTGTGACATGTTCTCACTAATTGAGAAACCGTTAAATTGCCTTACATAGTTTTAGATGTGCTACAATACACGACTTAACTCAATAAAGATATTGGAAGCGAAATAATGGTTTACATTGAAATGTAAGACCGAGAAGTCTACCTAGAATATGCTTTGGAATTTACGGATAAGGTGTGGATTCGGTTCACCCCACTTCTGTAAATATAAGCATTTAGCACACGGTGCTTGAAGGTAAGACTGGGAATTTCGCGCATACGTTCGGTCAATGACCATTCGTGATATATCTTTTAACCAATTGTGCATAAAGGTTAGATATAGGATTCTTGAAATCGGGAAGAGACAGTTATACTGTTGCATCTTTTCTGACTGAGTCCATGAACAACAAAACCTTGAACCTTGAAGTACGTTTACTCAAGGTAGTTACTAACTGATTAAAATCAGACCACATCCAACATCGGTTGTTGGTGATAACACTAAATACTACCACCTGAGCGTCTCAGGCCCAGTGGGAGTAATTGGATCTACACGGAAAAGAGTAGAATGAATAGGAAAGTTTATCTTTCAGAGCAAAGCTTGAGTGGTCTAGGGGTAATTCCCTAAGAAGTAGAGTTAATCAGAGCTTGGACACTCTTACCACTTAGTATTGCATGATTTCATTCAAAAGCAGAAAATAGGGGTGATTCCCTGAGATTTTCTTGCCAAACAAACGGAGTCTGGATTCATTCGAAACAGAAGGGTATTGCCTTATGAAATTATGACAGGATGACTGTCGAGGCTTATGTCCTTTATGGATAAAAAGCAAACCTCTCGGTCATTGGAAGTCATATATTTCTATAATATGTTGATTTGACCAGAATATTGATAAGTCTTTTGTAGACTGGATATCAATTTTAGTATAGTAGTGAATACATATATTAGTGTTTGTGAAGGATAACACTGCACCAGTTGGAATCAACATGGGTGTGTTATTTGAAGTCAGAATCTGACAATGCCACAATTCTCTGCAACAGAGATTTGGACAACATCCTAAAGAGTTTGACTCGGTCGAATTCATTAGAATCGATCCTTTGGTTTCCCATCCATCTTATTGGTTAAGATGATGCATCTGTGTATGCAACATTCAACAAGGAAGTTCTACCCTATGCCTCAGGAATGACTCTCTAATTCTTTGGATCAAGAGAAATGGGATAGATTCTCTTTCTAGTAAGAGATGGCTAGGTTATTGAACGTCAACTTTGATCGAATCTTAGATTCGGCGGTTAACAAAGCAAGTTTAGTATGTCCTTTAGTATTTTGAGAGAACGATGAATAATATGCGGACATATTCATGTGTGAAATTGGATATGTGTGATACACTGATTTTGATTTTAAGTCAGATTGAGGATGATCGTTAAGTCGATCTCGGGCTCAGTGTTTACTCTTGTGTTGAAGCTATTGCCTGGAGGAATCCAGCAACGCCAACTCGACTTTAACTAGTTGGGTGATTAGCGGCTTTTGTAGTAGCCTAGAGGCGATATAGCTTAAGGATTTCCTTTTCATATCTGGGAGTGATTCTAGATTTGGAAGCCGATACCACATCATTGTGCAAACGATGAAGGGGTAGCTTATAAGGATTTTCAAAATCACTAGAGGTCAAAAGCATATTGGGAAAGTACCACATGATTAGATGGACCGGTAACGTTTCGATTCTACGGATCGTCTCGAGCCGACAACCTGACAAATCATTAAGACCCATGATATTTAGATGTAGGTACTCCCCGAGTCACTGACCTATCCTACGACGGCACACTCGGAGTGTACTTTGTCATCTGCAATGGTTATGATATGCTTAATGGGTACTAGAATACGGGATGAGTCTCCATTGATTTAGAGCAAGTGGGAGATGTAGTTTGTTGTAGTTTAAATAATAGGGTGTGCTCTAAAACAATTAATCACATGCTTTCGTGCAAGTGGGAGATTGTTAGGTGTGATGCCCGAAAGACAATTTTGTAATTGTTTTATTTAATAAATGAAATGATATTATTATTCATATTTATTATTCTCATATTCACCGATGTGACAATAGTATTTACACTACAGAAAACCCAAAAGTATATCGTTTATGTAATCACTTAACTCAGTGTATGGGATATACACGGGAGGATTGAGTTAGTGAAGATGTACTTAAAATACAATTAGCCTGTAGTGAAGTTAATCGAGAGTGTTGGGTCTCTCCTTTAACGTGGTGTGATTGTCTTAACCAGACTTTCGGTTAAGAGAACCTAGTGGGGCATTTATATGTGATAGATATATCATATAGGGCTGGACCGATTTGATTAGAGTTCACGATATAATTCCGTAATCAAGAAGTCTTATCGAATCAATCGATGATCATATTTATGGATATATCTTAATCCCGAGGTGATCACGATCATTTGCTTGAATCAAGATATGAGGTTTGACTTGCGGTTAAGGATTACACCGAGTGCGTGATCCGAATTACCCCATCTTGGCATTGTCTTTGGATTGAGTGAGTAGTCCGTGTTATCACAGATACGGAATCCATTCCTTCCATTTATGGAAGTAGATAGATAGTTCCCTTATTTGTTACTCCTAGAAACTGATCGATCGCGCGAGTTCATATTACACTGATTAGCTACCAGTGAGTTGCATGAATTAATTGATCACTAGGGGGTTAATGGTAAATAAGGATAAGAGGTTCTAAAAAGGGTTAACGGTAACTTCCCGATTTAGAATGAATAGTCAATGGAGGATTAATCCATATGTAATGATTATATCAATGGACGCTTATTATTATTCTCGTGAGGAGATAAATATAATCTCATAATCGGAGGAGTGCAGTCACGGGATTATGGTGGCATATTCCTGTGATTGATTTATCGAATATAATTATTCTGATCGTAAGATAATTATTTATTTGATTTATCGTGGCCGCTGATTATTAGTCCATGGTCCCCGACGTGCCTCATATATAGCATAGGTATTCTCGGACGTCGAATCCTAATAATATTAATTTAGTTCTTGTTGGACTTTATTATAACGATATGTGAATTAATTGTTTAGTGGAAAATATGTGAAAAATACTTTTTTCATAATCTTGGCCCAAATTTAACGTGTTAGTCGAAAATCATAAGTGACTAGGTCACAATATAATTTTCGGCCCCAAGGCATGTATTTTAGGAAACAAGAAATTGTTTTAAGACATGTGCACAAATTATTTATTGGATAAATATTAATGGTAAGAAATAAAGATAAATATTATTCTAGATTTGTCCTAGAATATTATGGGATTATTTTTTTTTATTGGATTTATTTATTTGCAAAATAAAAGGAGGTCAAGGATTACTCTCCTATATAAAGAGAGTTCTCCCAAGCCTAATACACAAGCATAATTTCGACTTCACCTCTTAGAGAGGAGAAGAAATATTTTTCGGCCAAGGGGGAAAAAGAGGGAAAATCTTGGAGGTTTTTCCGGGTAGCATATCGGAAGGATTCGAGACGAGGATTTCCTTCCACCGAGAGTTGCTTGGATCACACGTACGGAAGATCGTGGTGCTCTTCACACCTTTGTTTATTCTTTATATTGCGGTTCTTCAACTTGGGTTTTGAGATCCAAGAGGTATGTTCTACAACCCCCTTGTAGAGTAGATCTAGTTTTTTTTATTACGTGTAATTTATAGATGTAGATCCTAAATCGCTTCCGTTGCGGATGATATTACTAACATATAGATGCCTAGCTATTGCGACTCTGCTAAAGCTCTTATTAATAACATCTACACTAATCGGGACCAACCAAAGCTAAACACGGACCAGTAGGACTTTAAGGGTTATAACGTTAAGCTCGGGACAGGGTTAACAGAAAGGAATTTTGGGAACTAGAGAAGAGAAAAATACGAGTGAACCTAATCATCATGTGTATCTCCTCCTCAAAACCATGTATACTACACCAACACTCATTTGATCAACATTTACTCGTGTTAACAACTCCGAACTCCAACATCACATAAATATAAGCACAAAATGAGTCCACTACGGCTTTCTTTGGCTCACCACTTATTTAACCTTTGTTCATTTTTTCTTTCTTTTCCTTTTCATCTTTCTTATGCTTTCAATTTTTTCACTTTTTTTTTTCAAACTTTATTTCTTTCTCGAACCAAAAGCCTAATCAATGGATAACTCAAGCTCTTCCCCTTCAGAATACTAGCTCGTACTAACCAACTCTTCTCGAATTACGCACCACCTCCCACCCCACACTTGCTTCAGCAAGTGTGTCTAAAGTAACAACTAAGTCCACTCATAGGGTGATCAAAAGAAATGTGACCAATAATATAGCTCCGGGTTAGGATAATACAGGTTAAGTACCCAAACGGCTTATTTCAGACGGTGGTCAGACCTTCATATTCAAGGCTTAGAGGGGGTATGAGGAGAAAATGTTGGGATTTTGGATTATTTGGCACTGGTCGTGTCAAAGAAGCTCCAGGACTGTCATCCCGTGTCTTACCAAGGTTAATCCTTCTATTTTCCCTCGAAGTTACAATATGGGATCTAGGCAGTCGAATTGTGCTCAAGTCTACCATAATCGTTCACTAGATCCTAAGGCCTATGAAATTGAAGCTAAACTTGCAAAAGAAATTCAGTTTATAAGATAAACCTAGCGTCTTACTATAAACATTCAGTATCTCGTATGCACCCCCACTTTGAATGAAACACTGTCCTCAGTGTGTGAATGAGAGAGAAAAGAAGGCTTAGCTCTAGACCCAGCAGAAAGGCGCTATCGAATCATGTAACAGACTCTGTATAAGCACGCCCCGAGTCCTTAAAAGAATAACAAAAAACAAGGCAAAGCAGGCACGAGACATGGTCCTCGTGCCAAAATAGGTAATAGGGATACGGGGGTATAACAGTAATAAGGCCCTGTCACGTCAGAAAACTCGACAAGCAATATGTCATGCACAAAATAGATCGCTATAGATGGATAAATAACCCCTACGGGTAAAGCACAGAACATCTAAGCATAATAGAGAGGCCACAGAGGCACAAAATCATATAAAACATCAACGTGCTAGGCATACATCATTAAAGGCGAGTACAAGTAGCGCACACTCAAAAACCCCTAGATCACCGTTTATTCCAAACAATCTTATTATGGCAGGGTTGCCTCCCCCCAAGCACCTTTGTTTTACGTCGTTGGCTCGACCGGGTGACTCTTAGCAGACTCCAATCAAGAAAAACTTAAACAACTCTAACAAACAAGCATCACCTAGCACTTAAGCACGTAATCAACTCAGCCAAATTCCGTACTCATCAGTTTAAGCATGCTCACAGATATACAAAGTACAAACATCAACATAGTAGAGCTAATGAACGGCATACCTCGTTTAGCTCATGATGCTGCCTCGGGCCATCCTGCAACATCTTTCTTATCAACATGCACTTCCCCCAGCATTCGGTTCAACGGTGAGACGGGCGATCCCGATTCATTCTCTATCTCGATCTTTCTCTCATCGACGACATCATGTGAACTCACCGCCTTCCCTTTCAATGGGATCTTGCTTCCCTGCATGTTACTACGAGCCACAACACAGGAAAATACAGACTCGGCATACAAGCATTCATCATGTGTAACTTTACGACCTATGTCCTTGTAGACATTCAATTTCTCTCTCTCGCCTCCCACGCCAAATGAAATATCTCCTTCCTTCACCCCAATGTGAGCATCACTCGTGGTCAAAAAGGGACGACCAAGCAGGATAGATGTTCTAGAGCCCATTTCCATGTTGAGGATCATAGAATCTACTTGGAAAACAAACTTACCTACATGCACCAGGACATCTTCCGCTACCCCTATAGGTGTCCTCACTGACCTATCAGCCATCAAAAGGGTCATTCCTATAGGCTCTAGTTCTCCTAACCCTAACTTCTCATATAAGGCTGTAGGCATCAAGCTCACAGAAGCTCCAAGATCGCATAGGGATAGTAAAACTGCCCCGATGTCTCATTTTCGGGGGAATCTTGTTATCGTACACCGCCGAACACTCCTCCCTCAGCTTTACTACTTGATTCATTTTCTCTCGACTCGATAACACCTCTTTCAAACAGTTATAGTACGCCGGTACACTCGCGACCGCCTCTAGCAAAGGAACGTTAATCTCTACCTTCCTAAGAATGTCTAGGAATTTATTTTGACTATTAGTGAGAAATTTCTTCCTAGGACCATTAGGTGGATAAGGCAGCATACTCTCATCAAAATTAGGAGGGGGAGGAGGCATAAAATCATTCTTACCTTGAGCTTTTGGCCGCGACGGTACGGCTATAGCCTCTTTCCTAGCAGGGTTGCTCGACTCTTCCTCTTTAATATCTATCACTATGAAATCCCTCTTCTTCGCTGATTCTTCCTTCTTTCTCTGAGTCTCTAGCTCTTTCTCCATTTCCATCTCTCACTCTTTCTTTGCAATTGCTAGATCTCTCTTGACTGCCGCCAACTCTCTTCTCATTGTCTCTAACTCAGTTTCGACCCTGTCTCTTTCCAAATCCTCAACCTCATCTTCTTCATTCAGATAATTCTATGCTTCGGTCACTTTATCTTTCTTTGGCCAATCAATCCCCATATCTCTGCTACTTCTAGTAAATACTGTATTCACTTCCCTCAGATTCTGTTCAGTATTGCTTGAGAGGCCAGCACTCAAATTTTTCTTCAATGTATTCATGATTTGACCCACTTTGGTTTCTATGTTCCGGATAGCGGAGTGGGTGGCTGCCTTTTGCTCCATAACATTCTTACTCAGCTCTGATACGCTCCTATCCAACTTTTCTACGAACATTTCTGTGGAAGTCTTTTGAGCACCAGAGCTATTCGATTGCTGATTATTTTGGTTGTTCTGGTGAAGATGAGCATTCGGATGCTGATAGGTGCCAGAATTATTTTTTCTGGGTGGCTGATTTGCTTGCGGATTACCCTGCTGGCCCTGGTTCTGGTTCCATCCCTGATTCTACCCCCCAATTCTGATTCTGCAGTTGTTGTTGGCCTTGTGATTGAGATTGCTGATTCTGGTTGTTCGGATAATTGCCTTGGTTATTCTGGTAGTTCTGTTTCTGGTCCCAAGGCCTATTGGATGAACCTTGACTTGGCCTAAAGCTTTGACCCTGATTGGAATTGTGGTTCCGATTATGGTGGTTGTTTGGATTACAACCTTGACCTTGTTGATTATGATTCCAATTACCCCCACTGCCTTGTCCAACATAGCTCACATTATACTGTTGTGACTCATCTCCCATACCATATTCCATTGGCGGCCCTTGCTGAGTGTCGAAATTCTGATTCCACTATTGCTGGCCATAATCCAGCTGATTTGTATTCATCTGCCCCATTGGATACACATTCATCTTCTGCTGATCATTCTGGTTTCCAAACTATTGTTGTGCTAGGGTAGATGTGAACTGTTGTGGGTAAGTGAACTTTGTCGATTATGTACACTCCCATGCTGAGTGTCCACCCCCACAAAGTTGGCATTGCTGTGCCTTCTTTTTATCCAACTCCATTTGGTCCATCTTCAGTACCATTTCTTGCATCTTGTCATGCATGACTGTCTCTCTATCCAACTCTTCTTTCAAAGACTTCACACTTTCCATTGGATCCTTATTTTTCTTCCTCGATGACCCCCATTGCCTTTCTTCAGCAGCCATATTCTCAATCTGTCTCATAGTTTGATCCGGTGGAAGATTCATAATATCTCCACCACTTGCGGTGTTCAGCTTGTTCTGGTCCACTGGCTCTAAGGCTCAACCAGCTCAACCGTGGAAAAACCGTGTGGAGGGCATCTCTTCAGCAGACCCCTAAATCTCACATACGTCTCCTTCACTGTCTCTCCCTCGAGACCATAAAATGAAGAGATTTCTTCTTTTAGATCTAGAATCTTAGCCAGAGGAAAGTACTTCCTCAGAAACACTCTTACCACATCCGCCCACGTATGTAACGAATCATTGGGCAATGAGTCATACCAGTCCTTAGTAGCTCCTCTTAGTGAAAACGGAAAAACTATCATTTTTATCGCCTCGTCACTTACCCCATTGTATTTCATCGTCCCACAAATCTGAAGGAAGTGATCCAAAAATCTATTCGGGTTCTCAGTTGAATTCCCGTGGAACAAGGCATGTTCCCCCAACATACTCAAGATGTTTTTCTTTATGTCCATGTAGTTGGCATTGATAGGGGGCACTCTGATTGGATTGTGCCCTATAACTTCCTGTGGTGTAGTGATGTAGTCTCGGCAGACTCTCGGTCCCTGAGCTTGCTGCATTCTCTGTGGCAGATAATTCTGCTGTGGTTGCTGTTGATTAAACTGCTGCATAGGTGGTTGCTGATTATTTTGGTTTTGGAACACCTGTTGGTTCCCCTGATTCCTAAGCATTTGCAATACTCGGTTTCTGATGAGCTTTGGTCGTCTCGTTCGAAGTTCTCGGGCATTCTGTCTTCCCTGCATTCGTCCAATCCTCGCTTTCTCGATTAAATTGCGGGGTAATCCACTTTCAGAACAATCATATCGTATCCCCCTAACTTTTCTACACGAGGATCTCTCGGTGAAGTTTGCAACGATAGTGTTGCATTACCACCAGTAGTGTTCGAGGTTTGCCCTTGTGCATTATGTTCAATGAAGGGATCAATGGTATCTCTACCGTTCATTATATCATCCATTTCTTTACAGGAATCTGAGATAGAGCTTTCTACTTCCCCTTCTTCTTCAAACTGAGGGTTCGGACAAGCAATCATGATTTCTTGTCGGTGTAGACTGTTTCTGTGGCTTGCAAAAGCTTTAATCTCTTAAATCGGCTCGATAAGAGGTTGTTTTAAAGATTGGTTCATTCACTGTAAAATATGAAACGACAAGAAAATGAAATAAAAACAACATAAGCCCAAGCTTTCGGTCAAATTAAAAGATATCATACCTTACTCCCCGGCAACGGCGCCAAAATTCTTGATTGCAAAATACTTAACCGCTAACTTTCACCGACAGAGTATCGGGTCAATGGGAGTATAGTGGTCATAAGGTGGATATCCAAAAGCAGAGTAACGTCCACATTTCCGTTTAAAAGAACACCCCCTGGAACAACGACATTCACAAGAAAAACGAACACATATTAAAACGACCACATATCCGTTTAAAAGAACACCCCCTTACCTTTTAAGCAATTTTATTGTAAATCCAAAACAAAAGTTGAAGCAGCCATGCGAATCCTTCGATTTATGACTCCTGCGAACAGCCTATGATCCATAAACATTTAGTATGAGTAACACACCTTCTATTATATCAAAACTCAAATTTTTCCTCAAAAACGATAGAGTATCGGGTCAACGGGAGTATAGTGGTCACAAGGTCGTATCCACAATGAGTAATGTCTAAGTACCAAAGCTGACGTAAAACTTAGTTCAGGCCAAACAAAGGTGGAAAGGTCTTATACTAGTGCAGAAATAAAGATTAAACTACCAGTTTTATTTCTAAGTATTAAAAGGCATAGCCGAACTATGATCCCACGAGCTACTTTTACCCCTTAGGAAGGACTTAACAGGGAGCGTTAACCGACCTACCTATCCTATGTAGTTTAACGACATCCACGGGTGCCAACTTCAAATTCTAGTGCTCAGACAGAACAACTCGATCTAACCCCCCTATGTGAAGCTAACCGACTCTCCCTTTAGAAAACCGATGACCCTAACATGATTAAGGTCTAGAGTTGCTAGAACAACGATGAAAAACCTCTGTATTGGAAACGGTCCTAACAACTAGGCTGAATCTACGCAACGATCCCAAAACCCCTTTTCCCACATCTCACTGCAAAATACATCTATAAGTTCGATGTGTGTGACAGTGAACTAGGTGATCAATCTAATTCAAAGCTGTTATAATAAGTTTTATGATGTGGATTAATTGTTAAAACATTCAATTACACACTACACTACTCCCTATCTCATCCCCCATAGGGTTTTCACTCGCTTTCACATAATTCGACTACACATGGAATTAGCTACTCACGATTATACCAATAACATAAATAATGATTGAAATCATAACTAGAACAATAAACAAAAAAGTATTCATTACCATATAATCTGACAAAAATCTGATCCACAAAGTATTGAATACTCGCTCTAAAAGTCGAATCTTTGATCTGGAAACGAAAATCTAAGCTATAGAAAGTTTTTAGAATCAAAGGATGTAAACTAAGGAATCATTGGTTCAAAGTATGTTTATCATACACCAAAATGCACCAAAATTGCCCCAAATATGCCTATGGTCGTAAAAACTCCTGTATGAAAGAATAGGGCTGCGTATTTATAGTTCTAGGTTAAAATCTACTGCTGTCGAGGGCAAACGCCCGTTTGCCTCCTGGCGAACAACCGTTTACCTAGAAATCTGATTCTTGATTAGGGCTTGTTCTTCAGTGAACCAGCGTTTGGCTTCTTTGAATGCTCGGTTGATGGATCATGTCTTGGGGGCAAACGCCTGTTTGGATTATGTTGAACGCCCGTTTGCTGAATATGAGCTCAGTATTCGAGCTGAACCCATCCAAATGCCAGTTTGGGGGTAATTTGGCCGCTCATTTGTCTTCCAAGCCAACTTTTAGTATCAAATGCTAACTTGGCAAATGCTCGTTTGAACTGGCCAAATGCCAGTTTGGTCAACGTGTCATCATCCTTGCTGTAAACGCCGGTTTGTGTAGAGCAAACACTCGTTTGCCTTGATTTCACTCCAAACTTGATTTTTCTCCTCTTTCATGCTACTTTCATGCCACGACATGTTTCTCACTCCAAAATATCTCTTTCCGTGTCCTCGAGTCTCCTAAGTCCTGCAATAACATATACGAACAAAACACCACACGTAATTTCGCAAGACAAAAAATGCTTGGAAAAGAAGTAAATATCATCAAAAAGGCGGAGTTTACTATCGATGTGACAGTTTAATTCCCCGTGCGTATAACTCTCAATAATACTCTCGAAACGGTCTATATCTACCCGGAAATGCCAATAAAGTGATAAATGGGGGCTAGATCACATACAAAAATGCAGTGAAGTTGACTCCCATCAACCACCCCACACATAGCCTTTACTCGTCCTCGAGTAAACATACGTATTAAAAGAGACCAATGGATCAACGAGACAAACACATGCAAAATCACTCACATCTTCAAGGTAAAATATAAGTGAAATAGTGAATGCAAGCATCTTGAATCAATCGTTATCGGACAAACGGAAAGTGTGTGTGACATAGCTTCAAAGTCATAAACCAAATTCACCGGTCTAGATTATAGATGCCTAGCTATTGCGACTACGCTAAAGGTCATATTAATAACATCTCCATTAATCGGGACCAACCAAAGCTAAACACGGTCCAGTAGGACTTTAAGGGTTATAACGTTAAGCTCGGGACAGGGTTAACCGAAATAAAGTTTGGGAACTGGAGAAGAGAAAATACGAGTGAACCTAATCATCATGTGTATCTCCTCCTCAAAACCATGTACACTACACCAACACTCCTTTGATCAACATTTACTCGTGTTAACAACTCCGAACTCCACATCACATAAATATAAGCACAAAATGAGTCCACAACGCCTTTTTTGGCTCACCACTTATTTAACCTTTGTTCATTTTTTCTTTCTTTTCTCTCTTTTTTCTTATGCTTTCAAAATTTTCCATTTTCTTTTTTTTTTCAAACTTTATTTCTTTCTCGAACCAAAAGCCTAATCAATGGATAACTCGAGCTCCTTCCCTTCAGAATACCAGCTCGTACTAACCAACTCCTCTCGAAGTACGCACCATCTCCCACCCCACACTTGCTTCAGTAAGTGTGTCTAAAGTAACAACTAAGTCCACTCGTTGGGTGATCAAAAGAAACGTGACCAATAATATAGCTCAGGGTTAGGATAATACAAGCTAAGTAACCAAACGGCTCATTTTCGGACGGTGGTCACACCGTCCTAGCAAGGCTTAGAGGGGGTACGACGATAAAATGTTGGGATTTTGCCTTATTTGCCTCTGGTCGGGTCAAAGAAGCACCAGGACTGTCATCCCGTGTCTTACCAAGGTTAATCCTTCTATTTCACCTCGAAGTTACAATATGGGATCTAGGCAGTCGAATTGTGCTGAAGTCTACCATAATCATTTACTAGATACTAAGGCCTATGAAATTGAAGCTAAACGTGCGAAAAAAATTCCATTTATAAGACAAACCTAGCGTCTTGCTATAAACATTCAGTATCTCTCTACTCCGTTTACCAAGCAAATGTGAGAATTAAAACATATAGAAGGACGTTGAATCCTTGGGAAATTTTAGAAATCTGACTCGAAAATGGACACAGACTAAGTATATCACAAAATTGGCACATTTGACAAACAAACAATCAATACAAAGCTAAGTCATATCCACCCCACACTTTGAATGAAACACTTTCCTCAGTGTGTGAATGAGAGAGAAAAGAAGACTTAGCTTTAGACCCGGCAGAAAGGCGTTAACGAATCCCGTAACAGCCTCGTATAAGCATGCCCCGAATACCTAAAAGAATAACAAAAAACAAGGCAAAGCAGGCACGGGACATGGTCCTTGTGCCAAAATAGGCAATAGGGATACGGGAGTATAACAGTAATAAGGCCCTGTCATGTCAGAAAACTCGACACGCATTATGTCACGCACAAAATAGATCGCTATAAATGGATAAATAACCCCAACGGGTAAAGCACAGAACATCTAAGCATAATAGAGAGGCCACAGAGGCACAAAATCATATAAAACATCAATGTGCGTAGGCATACATCATCAGAGGTGAGTACAAGTAGCACATACTCAAATACCCCTAGATCACCTTTTATTCCAAACAGTCTTATGATGGAGGGGTTGCCTCCCCCAAAACGCATTTGTTTTACGTCGTTGGCTCGACCGGGTGACTCTTAACAGACTCCAATCAAGACAAACTTAAACGACTCTAACAAACCGGCATACCTAGCACTTAAGCACGTAATCAACTCAGCCATATTCCGTACTAATCAGTTTAAGAATGCTAACAGATATACCAAGTACAAACATCAATATAGTAGAGCTAATGATTGGCATACCTCGTTTAGCTCGTGATGCTGCCTCGGGCCATCCCGCAACATCTTTCTTATCAATATGCACTTCCCCCAGCATTGGGTTCAACGGTAAGACGGGCGATCCCTATTCATTCTCTATCTCGATCTTTCACTCATCGACGACGTCATATGAACTCACCGCCTTCCCTTTCAATGGGATCTTGCTTTCCTGCATGTTAGTACGAGCCACAACTCAAGAAAATATAGACTTGGCATACAAGCATTCATCATGTGTAACTTTACGACCTCTATCCTTGTAAACATTTAGTTTCTCTCTCTCGCCTCCTATGCCAAATGAAATATCTCCTTCCTTCACCCCAATGTGAGCATCGCTCGTTGTCAAAAAGGGCCGACCAAGCAGGACAGATGTACTAGAGTCCATTTCCATGCCGAGGATCACAAAATCTACTAGGAAAACAAAATTACCTACTTGCACCAGGACATCTTCCGCTACCCCCATAGGTGTCCTCACTGACCTATCATCCATCTGAAGGGTCATTCCCATTGGCTCTAGTTCTCCCAACCTTAACTTCTCATATAAGGCTCTAGGCAACAAGCTCACAGAAGCTTCTTGATCGCATAAGACATTCTCAATCATATTATTGCCTACGGTGATAGGGATTGTAATACTACCACGATCTCTCATTTTCGGGGGTATCTTGCTATCGTACACCGCCGAACACTCTTCCCTCAGCTTTACTACATGATTCATTTTCTCTCGACTCGATAACGCCCCTTTAAAACACTTATAGTACGCCGGTACACTCGCGACTGCCTCTAGCAAAGGCATATTAATCTCTACCTTCCTAAGAATGTCTAGGAACTTATTTTGACTATCAGTGAGAAAGTTCATCCTAGGACCATTAGGTGTATAAGGCAGTGTACTCTCATCAAAATCAGGAGGGGGAGAAGGCATAAAATCATTCTTACCTTGAGCTTCTGGCCGCGACGGTATGGCTGTAGCATATTTCCTAGCAGGGGTGCTTGACTCTTCCTCTTTAATATCTATCACTTTGAAATCCCGCTTCTTTGCTGACCCTTCCTTCTTTCTCTGAGCCTTTAGCTCTTTCTCCATTTCATTCTCTCTATCTTTCGTTGCAATTGCTAGATCTCTCTTGACTGCCGCCAACTCTCCTCTTTGCCTCTAACTCAGTTTCAACCCTGCCTCTTTCCAAATCCTCAGCCTCATCTTCTTCATTCAGATAATTCTCTGCTTCGGTCACTTTATCTTTCTTTGATCAATCAACCCCCAGATCTCTGCTACTTCTAGTAAATACTGCATTCACTTCCCTCAGATTTTGTTCAGTATTGCTTGGGAGGCCACCACTCAAAATTTTCTTCAATGTATTCGTGATTTGACCCACTTGGGTTTCTAAGTTCCAGATAGCGGAGTGGGTGGCTACCTTTTGCTCCATAGCATTCTTACTCAGCTCTGATACTCTCCTATCCAACTTTTCTAGGAGCATTTATGTGAAAGTTTTTTGAGCACCAGAGTTATTCGATTGCTGATTATTTTGGTTGTTCTGGTGGAGATGAGCATTCAAATGCTGATAGGTGCCAGAATTATTGTTTCTGGGTGGCTGATTTGCTTGCTGATTACCCTGCTGGCCCTGGTTCTGGTTCCATCCCTGATTCTGCCCCCAATTCTGATTCTGCAGTTGTTGTTGGCCTTGTGATTGAGATTGCTGATTCTGGTTGTTCGGATAATTGCCTTGGTTATTCTGGTAGTTCTGATTTTGGTCCGAAGGCCTATTGGATAAACCTTGACTTGGCCTAAAGCTTTGACCCTGATTGGAATTGTGGTTCCAATTCTGATGGTGGTTTTGATTCCAACCTTGACCTTGTTAATTCTGATTCCAATTACCCCCACTGCCTTGTCCAACATAGCTCACATTATACTGTTGTGAATCATCACCCATACCATACTCCATTGGCGGGCCTTGCTGATTGTCGATATTCTGATACTGCTGTTGCTGTTCCTGGCCATAATCCTGCTGATTTGTATTCATCTGTTGCATACACATTCATCTTCTGCTGATCATTCTAGTTTCCAAAATGTTGTTGTGTTGGAGTAGATGTCAACTGTTGTGGGTAAGTGAATTTTTTCGATGATGTGCACTCCAATGCTGAGTGTGCACCCCCACAAAGTTGTCATTGTTGGGCCTTCTTTCTATCCAAATCCATTTGGTCCATCTTCAGTGCCATTTCTTGCATCTTGTCATGCATGGCTGTCTCTCTATCCAACTCTTCTTTCAAAGACTTCACACTTTCCCTTGGAGCCTTCTTCTTCTTCCTAGACGACCCATATTGCTCTTCTCCATTAGCCATATTCTCAATCTGTCTCATAGCTTGATCCGGTGGAAGATTCATAATATCTCCGCCACTTGCGGCGTTCAGCTTGTTCTGGTCCACTGGCTCTAAGGCTCTGAATAATATGATTACCTGCTCAACCATGGAAAACCGTGTGGAGGGCATCTCTTCAGCAGACCCTTAAATCTCTCATATGTCTCCTTCAGTGTCTCTCCCTCGAGACCATCAAATGAAGAGATTTCTTCTTTCAGATCCAGAATCTTAGCCGGAGGAAAGTACTTTCTCAAAAACACTCTTACCACATCCGCCCACGTATGTAATGAATCATTAGGCAATGAATCGTACCAATCCTTAGCAGCTCCTCTAAGTGTAAACGGGAAAACTATCAACTTAATCGCCTCGTCGCTTACCCCATTGTATTTCATCGTACCACAAATCTGAAGAAAGTTATCCAAAAAGCTATTCGGGTTCTCAGTTGACTTCCCGTGGAACAAAGTATGTTCCCTCAAAATATTCAAGATGTTTTTCTTTATGTCCATGTTGTTGGCATTGATAGGGGGCACTCTGATTGGATTGTGCCCTATAACTTCCTGTGGTGTAGTGATGTAGTCTCGACAGACTCTCGGTCCCTGAGCTTGCTGCATTTTACGTGGTGATGATAATTCTGCTGCGTGGTTCTTTGTTGATTAAACTGTTGCGTAGGTGGTTGCTAATTATTTTGGTTTTGGAACACCTGTTGGTTCTCTTGATTCCTAAGCATTTGCAGTACTCGGTTTACTGATGAGCTTGGTGGTCTGGTTGAAGTTCGGGCATTCTGTCTTCCCCTGTTTCGCCCAATCCTGTTCTCGATTAAATTGCGGGGTAATCAATCGCCATAACATCGTATCGTCTCCCTAATCGCTTTCTACACGAGGATCTCTCGGTGGAGTTTGCAACGGCAGTGTTGCATTACCGGCAGTGTTGCATTACCACCAGTTGTGTTTGAGGTTTGCCCTTGTGCATTATGTTCAATGAAGGGATCAATGGTATCTCTACCATTCATTATATCATCCATTTCATTAGAGGAGTCTGAGATAGAGCTTTCTACTACCCCTTCTTCTTCAAACAGAGGGTTCGGACTAGCCATCAGGATTTCTTGTCGGCGTTGACTATTTCTGTGGCGAGCAAACGCGTCAATCTCTTCAATCGGCTCTATAAGAGGTTGTTTTGAAGATCGGGTCATGCACTGTAAAATTGGAAACAACAAGAAAATGAAATAAAAATGACCTAAGCCCAAGCTTTCGGTCAACTTAAAAGATATCAGAAGTTACTCCCCGGGAACGACGCCAAAATTCTTGATTGCAAAATTCTTAACCGCTAACTTTCACCGACAGAGTATCGGGTCAACGGGAGTATAGTGGTCACAAGGTCGTATCCACAAGGAGAAATGTCTAAGTACCAAAGCTGACGTAGAACTTAGTTCAGGCCAAACAAAGGTGGAAAGGTCTTATACTAGTGCAGAAATAAAGATTAAACTACCGGTTTTACTTCTAAGTATTAAAAGGCATAGCCGAACTATGATCCCACGAGCTACTTTTACCAATTAGGAAGGACTTAACAGGGAGTGTCCCTTAACCGACCTACCTATCCTATGTAGTTTAACGACATCCACTGGTGCCAACTCTTAATTCTAGTGATTAGACTGAACAACTCCATCTAACCACCCTTTGTGAAGCTAACCGACTCTCCCTTTAGAAAATCGATTACCCTAACATGATTAAGGTCTAGTGTTGTTCGAACAACGATGACAAACCTCTGTATTGGAAACGGTCCTAAGAACTAGGCCAAATCTACGCAACGATCCCAAAACCCCTTTCCCACATCTCACCGCCAAATACATCTATAAGTTCGATGTGTGTGACAGTGAACTAGGTGATCAATCTAATTCAAAGCTGTTATAATAAGTTTTAGGACGTGGATTAATTGTTAAAACATTCAATTATGCACTACACTACTCCCTATCTCATCCCCCTTAGGGTTTTCAGTCGCTTTCACATAATTCGACTACAAATGGAATTAGCTACTCATGATTATACCAATAACATAAATAAAGATTGAAATCATAACTAAAACAATAAAGGAGAAAGTATTCATTACCATATAATATGACGAAAATTTGATCCACAAAGTGTTGAAGAAATACTTGCTCTAAAAGTCGAATCTTTGATCTTGAAACGGAAATCTAAGCTATAGAAAGTTTTTAGAATCAAAGGATGTAAACAAAGGAATCAACGGATCAAAGTATGTTTATCCTACACCAAAACCGCACCAAAACCGCCCCAAATATGCCTAAGGTCGTAAAAACTCCTGTATGAAAGAATAGGGATGCGTATTTATAGTGCTAGGTTAAAATCCGCTGCTATCGAGGGCAAACGCCCGTTTGCCTGGAAATCTGATTCTTGATTAGGGCTTGTTCTTCAGTGAACCATCGTTTGGCTTGTTTGAACGATCGGTTGATGGATCATGTCTTGGGGGCTAACGCCCGTTTGGATTATCTTGAATGCCCGTTTGCTGAATATGAGCCCAGTATTCGAGCTGAACCCATCCAAACGCCAGTTTGGGGGTAATTTGGCCACTCGTTTGTCTTCGAAGCCAACTTTCAGTATCAAATGCTAACTTGGAAAACGCTCCTTTGAACTAGCCAAATGCCAGTTTGGTCAACGTGTCATCAACCTTGCTGCAAACGCCAGTTTGGGTAGAGCAAACGCTCGTTTGCCTTGATCTCACTCCAAACTTGATTTTTCTCCACTTTCATGCTACTTTCATGCCACGACATGTTTCTCACTCCAAAATATCGCCTTCCGGGTCCTCGATTCACCTAAGTCGTACAATAACATATACGAACAAAACCCCACGCGTAATTCCGCAAGACAAAAAATGCTCGGAAAAGAAGTAAATATCGTCAAAAAGGCGGAGTTTACTATCGATGTGATAGTTTAACTCCCCGTGCGTATAAATCTCGATATTACTCTCGAGACGGTCTATATCTACCCGGAATATGACAATAAATTGATAAACGAAGGCTAGATCATATACAAAAGTGCAGTGAAGTTGACTCCTATCAACCACCCCACACTTAGCCTTTGCTCGTCCTCGAGTAAACAGGTGTATTAAAATAGACCAATGGATCAACGAGACAAACGCATGCAAAATCACTCACATCATCAAGGTAAAAGATAAGTGAAATAGTGGATGCAAACATCTTGACTCAATCGTTATCAGACAAACGGAAAGTGTGTGTGACATAGCTTCAAAGTCATAAATCAAATTCACCGGTCTAGATTATAGATGCCTAGCTATTACAACTACGCTATAGGTCATATTAATAACATATACACTAATCGGGACCAACCAAAGCTAAACACGGTCCAGTAGGAATTTAAAGGTTATAACGTTAAGCTCGGGACAGGGTTAACCAAAAGGAATTTTGGGAACTGGAGAAGAGAAAATACGAGTGAACCTAATCATCATGTGTATATCCTCCTCAAAACCATGTTGACTAAACCAACACTCCTTTGATCAACATTTACTCATGATATCAACTCCGAACTCCAACATCATATAAATATAAGCACAAAATGAGTCCACTACGGCTTTCTTTGGCTCACCACTTATTCAGCCTTTGTTAATTTTTTCTTTCTTTTCACTTTTTTTTCTTATGCTTTCAAATTTTTCAATTTTTTTTTTCAAACTTTATTTCTTTCTCGAACCAAAAGCCTAATCAATGGATAACTCGAGCTCCTCCCCTTCAGAATACCAGCTCGTACTAACCAACTCCTCTCGAAATACGCAGCATCTCCCACCCAACACTTGCTTCAGCAAGTGTCTAAAGTAACAACTAAGTCCACTCGTAGGGTGATCAAAAGAAACGTGACCAATAATATAGCTCAGGGTTAGGATAATACAAGCTAAGTAACCAAACGGCTCATTTTCGGATGGTGGTCACACCGTCCTAGCAAGGCTTAGAGGGGGTACGAGGATAAAATGTTTGGATGTTGGATTATTTGGCTCTGGTCGGGTCAAAGAACCGCCATGACTGTCATCGAGTGTCTTACCAAGGTTAATCCTTCTATTTCGCCTCAAAGTTACAATATGGGATCTTGGCAGTCGAATTGTGCTCAAGTCTACCATAATCGTTCATTAGATCCTAAGGCCTATGAAATTGAAGCTAAATGTTAACGGTGATTTTTACGGTTTATATGACTTTATTTCGTAACAATTTCCTTCGTGTTTTACTAATTTTTATAGAAAATTAGGTGTTTAATGGATTTATTGAAAGAATGCGTATGGAAATCATTAAAATGCAAAATCGAGCTATTTACGTGATTTTATGAGTATTTTTCTATCAATATATATGGTTCTACATTTTGCATGTTTCTATCACCTTGTAGGTACATTTATATGGCATGGAAGGAGTTAAAACGATGTTTAACTGAAGATTAAATGCATGGGACGGGCGTCTTGTCCAGTGTTCAGGGTCAAATTGTATGATTTTTATAGATATATTTTATATCAATTTCCCCGTATATGTATTATTTTCATAGAAGTAGGGCTTTATATCGAAATATTTAGTAAATGATGTTTTTAAGAGGTTAATTGCAAAACGAATTAATTATGTGCTTAAATGATGATTTTATGTTATTTTGGAAATACGTTACGCTTTGGTATGTTTTCCTATTGTTGTAGATACTCATTGATGATGGAAGAGAGGATTTTAGAGAGCCAAATTCGTGCTTGGAAAGGATCAATCAAAGTTATGGAAGATTGAAAGATATAAGGAAAGAAATCAATCAAGATAAATGTCGGAAAATCAGGATTCGGTAGTGACGACCTTCCGACGCAGTTCTTGATATGATATAAACTGATTTGACTCTCGACCTCAAGAGAAGAGTTGTAGGGCTTGAAGAGAGGATTCTACAGGAGTTTGAATCACTCCATTCCGACTTACGAGGCCCGAGATATGAGCGTTACAAGTTTGGATGCTGTTGTTGAAAATAGCGGACGGGCGTCCGGATCTTCAAACGGGCGTCCAGCGTTTTCTTGTAGCAACCGTCCCTGAAAATTCTATAAATACAGCAGCGAATTGAACCCTAAACATAACATTATTTTCAGCCGACTTTTTGACAAAGCAAAGGCGGCCACTCGAAGCAGTTTGGGGCGATCACCCGAGCCTTGTGCTCGGGTGATCGAGGTTAGATTAGGTTTTATTTTTCGTTTCTTTCATTCCTTTTGTTCGACCATGATGATCTTTTGAAACTTTGAAACATGGAGCAGCCATGGGAGACTGTTTGCAGCAGCTTTTATTTTCTTTCTATGGATGTTTTGTAAGTCTTTTTATTAAAGTTCGTTTCTTTCCATGCGTTTATTTGTTAATGCAATTTATATCGAAAGATGTTGTTATTGATGTTTACCGTAGGACGAAAGTCGGTGTAAACGTGAGATCACCATAGGAAAGAATAGACGTTTTGATATATATCAAACGAAAGTTGATAGGTTGAATGTCTAGGTTGTTAGATCTAGAAAATCTTGCACCTTGGTTTATTTTATGATGCGTTAATCTCCGTAAATCGAAAGATAGAGATTGATAGGCAAATTCATCTACGAAAGTAGGAATTCATATGTTTGATAGGTGAAACCACAACTTGAATTAAATCACTATAAGATAATCTAGGGAAGAAATTAAGGGTTGCGGGATGGTGGATTATGGTTCGTTCCATGTTTGATCGCTTCAGTCATTATCATGTTCGTTAGATAGATTTATTGTTGTAGTTTAGATTTATTTTATGTTGATCGCAATTATCCTTCACGGCTTTGGATTAACAATCCTCTGTCGATTTACTTTTCCGTTTTAGTTTAGGTTTAGGTTAATAAAGAAGAATTAATAAGTTAGATTCGATGACCCAATTCCCCGAGGATCGATACCGCATTTATCCAACTTTACTAGCAACTACCCGGTATTCGGCCGGTTAGGAGGTAGTTTTGCATGGTAGTATAGGTTTTATAAATTTTCTTTTGTTTTAATGATGCAAAATCTCCCCAACAAAAGTGCTCGGCTCGACTCGAAGAAATTTACTTAAAGTGAACGAGCATCCACCCTATCGGACATGCGTCCAGGAGAATAGAAAGGATAGACTTGGAATTATCTTTATTTTTATTTATTAGGGTTCAGACTTGCTAATAATAAAACCCTAAGTCGGCAAAACAAGTTATAAAAGGAGAGGCATCAGCAGAAAATGAAGAACTTACCTGGAGACGAACACAACACAGAAACCGAGAAGCTGACCACTCGGTCGACCGAGTGCTCCTGCTCGGTTGACCGAGCCATATTTTTATTTATTTATTTATTTTTTGTTTGTTCGATCCTGGAGATGAGCTGAGCAAGTCCTGAACAAGCATGTGAAACCGATCGTGCAGCGTTTTGATTTCGAATCATGGATGTTTTGTGAGTTTAAATAAAGTTTGTATCTTTATTATGCTTTTACATTGATTACGCAATTATATCGGTGGATGGTTGCTTTGTGATGTTTAACGTTTGATGAAAATCGTTGTTAGACCTAGATCACCGTATTAAAGATTGGACTTTTGACCTATAAATAACGAGAGTTGCTAGGTTAAATTTCTAGGCTGCTAGATTGAGAAATCTTACACCTTTGTTATGGAAGCGTTAATCTTTAAGATCGAGAGATGAAAGATTAATAGGCGAATTATCTATGAGAGTAGAAATTTATACCTTTGATAGGTGAACCACATCTTTATTAAATCTTCACTAAACGATCTAGGGTAGAAATTGAGAGTTGTGAGATAGGTGGATCATTGCTTGTTCGTTTTCAATTTATTTGTTATCATCTTAGTAATTTTATTATCTTTTTAGAATAGAGTTATTTTCATTAGTTTGGCTCGTAGATATCTTTCCTGGCTTTGGATTGACAACCCTCTGTCCAGTTTATTGTATTCGTTTTAGCTTTGTTTTGTGTTTTTCGTGACAAACCTTTAGAAAAATTAAGAACTAGATACCCGATTCCACGAGATCGACTCGGTTGTAATCGCTATACTACGATCCACGCACTTGGGGTAAACCGGATTATTTTTATTACTTGTTTGTTTTGCTTAGCATAAAATCCGTGACAAGTTTTTGGCGCTGTTGCCGGGGAATCGGTACGGTTGTCTAGTTTATTAATTTTTCTGATTTTCTGTTATAAGTTTGGATAAAAGGGATCGTTAGGGCACATGGTAGTATTTTGGCCGTAACTTTCGGCTCGAGTGTCCGTTTGGCGCGCAGGACCCCAATTCGGAAAGCTCGTTCCGACGCCGACGACATAGGATTTACCAAAGGCCGTTCGACACCGTTTTCGAGGTCAAAATCTGCTGTTTTCCCTTCCATTTTGGCCCCAGAAGATTTCAACACGTTTTTTTCCGTCTTAGTGTTTTTCTGTTTTAATTTTTTTCGTAGGTAGGTTTCTGTTTCTGTTTCCGTTTCTTTTTCTGTTTCTTTATCTTTTCTAAAAAAAACAAAAAAAAACAAAAAAATGTCATCAACTGGGATTATGCAAGATCGTAAGCGTCATCTTTGAAGCGGCAGATGGCAGCTCTTCAAATGTCGCTTAATCCCATGAATCGGACCCGTCTTTCCCACGTAACTCACAAGTTACGCTCGTGGAAGATGTTGTCGACCGCCATCTTTGTTGGCGGTGTCGATTTCTTCCCCTGCTGCGTATCAAGTTAACACCTTTGCCCATCATCGGGAAATTTTAATCTAGTCACATGTCAAAATTGTGACAATGTGGGACACATCGCTCGTTTACGTCCCATGAGAGTGGGCACGAGCAATGAAATAAATGCTTCATATGGCCAGCGATATCGAGAGATTTAATAATCAGTTCTCGGCCAGCGGTTTTGAATCAGGGTTTCAATTCTCAGAATCCGAATTTCTATCAAAACCCAAACTTCAGTCAGAACCAAAATATCAAATTTTCCAATCAAAATCAATGGTTCAATCAGAACAGTCCCGATCCTAGGTCTCAAAGTCAGTCTAGCCAATCTTTCCCACAGAACTTTCAGAACTATCAAGGCCCCTCTCAATCGGACGATCTTGAAGCTAAATTGGAGGAGCAAAATAAAAACATCCAACTCATGATGAGCACATACAAGAGTATTGAGAGACGAATCGGGGAAATGGCTCAAGACCTAGGTATTGACCTAGCTCCCACACTTCCTTATGATAGCGAAGAGGACAATGCCATGAACTTAGGATCCGGCATTCAATTCAGTGGTCCCCCAAAAGTAGAAGTGTCAAGTTTAATGGATTCATCTGTCTTTGGATCCGATGCTCGTATACCCTCAACTGATGAGAATTCTATGGACATGGATTTAATAACGTTCAAGTGAGATGTTCGTATTGTGGTGGAAACCATTATGAGGCTCAGTGCAGTGGAGGTAATTCACCACACCAATGGAATACTAATAGCAATTATGATGCAAGTTATGAGAATCCACTTCAATCTAACTATGCATCCACATACAATGGTGGGAGGAGTAACTATCCTTATTCTCTATGGGATCAAGAAGAAAGCAATTATCAACAACAAGTGTTCCCTCACTTAGAGCCCGAGTCGTACATGGCAGCTTTGTTAGAGAAATATATAGAGAGCGAGAAGGAAGTTTCTAGAGAAAGGACACACTGGTGGATCCCGCTCTGAAAAGAGGGAATTGACTTTAGGAGAATTAAGTGCACATGATCGCCTAGTTATTGTAGATGAACGGGAACCGAGATGATGGCGAGTCATGAGCATGAGGTAGGTCTTGAAAGTCGTAGGGATGTAAACTGTAATCCTTATGAGAACCCACATTGTCCTGATCTAAATGCTTCCGGTGATGATTTATCGAAAACCGCTGAGGGTTCAAGCCTCCAAATCCACGAGAATGAAGCCACATGGAAATCTGAACCATCTTCACAAGATACTGGTGCAGTAATTCCAGATTCAACATTGATGAGCCAAGAAAAAGATGAAAAGCGCAGTAACACTATTGTTCTTGATCATCAGTCATCTAATACTCTTAGTTCTCCGTCCTTGAACATCAATGTTGATGTTGATCATACCGAGTACATAGATGTTGCACCTCTAATAGTCTATAATTCTCTTAGATTCGTCATGAGCATCGATAAAGAGATCTACAAGTTGTTGGTGACACTTCATCCCCGAGAGCTAAAATGTTTAATCACTTTCTAAGAAGACATGGTTGTAGGATTCTATGCTTTATCTTAGAATCCATATGCATACCACGATTTGTGGAGGAAGATGCAGAGAGGAAGACCTTCTTTGGTTGATCCTCCTTGATAATGAATAGTGGAGTAAATGTGTCTAGCCAAAGACACTAATGAAAAGCGCTTGTTGGGAGGCAACCCAATAATAAGAACGCTTTTTTTTATTATTTTCTATTATTTTGTTTTTATTGAATAAGGAAGCTAGGTTTGTCTTGTGTCGTCTAGGTTTTGGTGTCGGTTTTTGGGGTCAGGCAACTTGCATAAGCGTAACTTGCAATCTCGACTATAATCTCTTTCCTGCTATTGACATGCTTCGTCGCTTAATACTTGATTCATCTGTACTTTAGTTGAAGCTACTGTCGGTTTTCCGTTGCTATTACTTTTTGATGAATCTTGTAAGCCTTAACGCGCATTTACACTTTCAAGCTGGAGTTTGATATTTACGTATGCACGAGTTGGTCCATATTTGTATTGTAAGCTTCGTGGCTTTATATTTGACGCTTAGATGCCCTGTGTTTTCCTGTGTGGTGATTTTTTCCATCGAGCAATTATATCCTGTGCTTATATCAAACTTTTGCGCAATATATGTTATATTCCCTATCCCGAGTGCGTTTTGTGTTGTTTTTCATGTATGCAGGATATTTGCTATAGCACTTGTGAGCTTTCAGACGATATCAGTTTTCCGGTGGATGGTCCACAGTCTACTGATTTCTTCAAGCATTTCTGGATCTGACTCGCAACCACTTCCAGACTTGCCACCTTCGAACTACAATCAGCTAAGTTTTTCTTATTCTGCACAACATGAGGACATGTTGTTATTTAAGTGTGGGGGAGGGATTAGTGGTATCTACACATGTGCTTAACTATTATACTTATCTTTTGTATCTTTTGTGAAAAATTCAACACATTTTGAAGAGCATGATTTTATTTTGGCTTACTTACTTGTTATATTCCCATACTTGTGCTCAGTTGACTAGTATTTTAGCATAGACCTTTGATAAATAAGCCTTTACTCGAATTCTTTTCACGTAAGCCTCTTCGATGACGAGCTGAACTTAGGAAACTGTACCCATTTAAACCGATGATGTTTGATTCTGGTTATCAGACCGTTCGCTTAGTGCTAATGTCATGGAAATTGTAATATGTGCGTAGTTGGAGTTTAAGTAGGAAGTATCGTGAATATACCGAGGCCTGAATGTGATAAGTGAAACATAACTACTGTGCTTTGGAAAAGTTGTTTTAAGAAAAATATATGAATTAATTGGGTGTGTCGAAAGCTGGTCGATGATTTGAGTGAGGTAGGGCGTATCACGAATGTCCTATACCACTATGATGACCAAAAGCTCACGACGGTCAGAAGAAGCTACCTGATGATTTGAGTAAGGTAGGGCATATCACGAATGTCCTATTCTGCTATGACGGGCAAGAGCTCATTCTGATGTGCGTATAAATGTGAAAGATAAATTAAATGAACTTACATAAGGAATTTGGTATGAATAAGTGAAAGACTTAGTTATCGCCTACCTTATCCCCAGTATAGGCCAAGGTATATGTTGTAGGGAATATCCTCTGGGTACAACTGAAAAGATTTCGAAAACACATGTATTACTCTAGTCATGACGTGAGTAGTTTTGTAGGGCGTATGTATAGTCAGGGTGATTCATTATCTGTCTTTAATGGGTATTGGTTGGTTAGCTTGATTTTAATTGTCAAGTGTGGAATCGGTGGAAGTTGAAGAAGGCTTTGCACACACTACACATTCGAGTAATCGTTTATTGCATGGGATGTATGTTTTTGATGCTAGTCGACCGGTTGTGATTTGATATATGGGATTTTATATGGTTCAATGTTCAAGTAAGTCCATGGTTTTCTTGTTTTGTTTTGCTCGGGACGAGCAAAAGCTAAGTGTGGGGAGTTGTTAACGGTGATTTTACGGTTTATATGACTTTATTTTCGTAACAATTTCCTTCGTGTTTTACTAATTTTTATAGAAAATTAGGTGTTTAATGGATTTATTGAAAGAATGCGTATGGAAATCATTAAAATGCAAAATCGAGCTATTTACGTGATTTTATGAGTATTTTTCTATCAATATATATGGTTCTACATTTTGCATGTTTCTATCACCTTGTAGGTACATTTATATGGCATGGAAGGAGTTAAAACGATGTTTAACTGAAGATTAAATGCATGGGACGGGCGTCTTGTCCAGCTCGGCTCGACTCGAAGAAATTTACTTAAAGTGAACGATCATCCACCCTATCGGACGTGCGTCCAGGAGAATAGAAAGGATAGACTTGGAATTATCTTTATTTTTATTTATTAGGGTTTAGACTTGCTAATAATAAAACCCTAAGTCGGAAAAACAAGTTATAAAAGGAGAGGCATCAGCAGAAAATGAAGAACTTACCTGGAGACGAACACAACACAGAAACCGAGAAGCTGACCACTCGGTCGACCGAGCCATATTTTTATTTTTTTTTTATTTTTTTTGTTTGTTCGATCCTGGAGATGAGCTGAGCAAGTCCTGAACAAGCATGTGAAACCGATCGTGCAGCGTTTTGATTTCGAATCTTGGATGTTTTGTGAGTTTAAATAAAGTTTGTATCTTTATTATGCTTTTACATTGATTACACAATTATATCGATGGATGGTTGCTTTGTGATGTTTAACGTTTGATGAAAATCGTTGTTAGACCTAGATCACCGTATTAAAGATTGGACTTTTGACCTATAAATAACGAGAGTTGCTAGGTTAAATTTCTAGGCTGCTAGATTGAGAAATCTTACACCTTTGTTATGGAAGCGTTAATCTTTAAGATCGAGAGATGAAAGATTAATAGGCGAATTATCTATGAGAGTAGAAATTTATACCTTTGATAGGTGAACCACATCTTTATTAAATCTTCACTAAACGATCTAGGGTAGAAATTGAGAGTTGTGAGATAGGTGGATCATTGCTTGTTCGTTTTCAATTTATTTGTTATCATCTTAGTAATTTTATTATCTTTTTAGAATAGAGTTATTTTCATTAGTTTGGCTCGTAGATATCTTTCCTGGCTTTGGATTGACAACCCTCTGTCCAGTTTATTGTATTCGTTTTAGCTTTGTTTTGTGTTTTTCGTGACAAACCTTTAGAAAAATTAAGAACTAGATACCCCGATTCCCTGAGATCGACTCCGGTTGTAATCGCTATACTACGATCCCTGCACTTGGGGTAAACCGGATTATTTTTATTACTTGTTTGTTTTGCTTAGCATAAAATCCGTGACACTAAACGTGCAGAAAAAAATTCCGTTTATAAGACAAACCTAGCATCTTGTTTTAAACATTCAGTATCTCGCTAAGTCGTTTACCAAGCAAATGTGAGAATTCAAACATACAGACGGACGTTGAATCCTTGGAATATTTTAGAAATCTGACACAAAAACGGACAGAGACTAAGTATATCACAAAATTGGCACATTTGAAAAACAAACCATCAATACAAAGCTAAGTCGTATCCACCCCCCACTTTGAATGAAACACTGTCCTCAGTGTGTGAATGAGAGAGAAAAGAAGACTTAGCTTTAGACCCCGCAGAAAGGCTCTATCGAAACCCGTAACAGCCTCGTATAAGCATGGCCCGAATCCTTAAAAGAATAACCAAAAACAAGGCAAAGCTGGCACTGGACATGGTCCTTGTGCCAAAATAGGCAATAGGGATACAGGAGTATAATAGTAATAAGGCCCTGTCACGTCAGAAAACTCGACACGCAATATGTCACGCATAAAATAGATCGCTATAGATGGATAAATAACCCCCATGGGGAAAGCACAGAACATCTAAGCATAATGGAGAGGCCACAGATGTAACGCCCCGCTCCCGGATACCGAGCCCTTATCCGGAAGAGAAGGTTCGGCGCGTATAGCATTAAATAAATCTAATATTATACACAAGCCTATATGTCATTGTATCAAATAAAAGCAAACAAAAGATAAAAAGACTCGGGTAAAAATATACAGGCTACTAAGAGTAGATACAACCATACTAAAGATGGATAGTTAAATTACAACGACGAAAAACCCAAGGACTTATACAATACGAAGACTTAAAAGTAGAAGTACAACAAGTCTAAGAAAAGAAATACAACTAGTCTAGTACAACCTTTATAAGGAAATAAAATAAGCTTCTCCAAGACTTCAATGTCTTCAAAGTCATCGTCTACGCTTGGATAACCTGTTCATCTTCTCACCCCACAATGCATACAAACGAAAATGCAAAGGAGGTAAGCACAAAGTACTTAGTAAAAGTGAGAAACTAATGGATAACTAGGTTATACAACGAAAGGTTATTATTATGATTATTAAGTTATCTTTATGAGACCGACTCAATCTAGGGTTCACTTCATGCCCATCGACATGTCATGACTATACGTTTCTAACTTAGCTTATCTTGGTTACATCATTACTCAAGGACACTGTGCATGGCGTTCATCAGCCTGAAGATATACTTGCTAACTAACGGTGATTAGCACCGATTAGCTCCGGGGTCTCCCCGGTATGCATATACGTCCGATGAATTTCCTCCACTACCCTCCCGGACCGTTTAAGGCGATAAGCGTTGTTCACCTTTTATGAGCGTATCACATCGCCGATATGAAATAGTGTCTAACCGAGAATAAATGGCGTTTTAGCTTTTATCTACACATATGTATTTATTATAGTGAATTAACTAGCCACCTAAGTGTTTTCAAGTAAGCTCTCTCACATCTTTTACTCTCGTACTTAGACCACTAGACATGGACAAGGCCTAGCACATACACAGACATTGATGAACTCTAGTTCATCAAAGTACAAGCCCTTTCATGCCCTTCCGACGGATCCGAACTTCAACTCCCTTTAAGAGTACATTCGGTGTTTTAACTGAACGAATCAAAAGTTCAATCGAAGCTTGTTTATGTTTAATTAATGTTATTGAATAAAAAAAAATAGAAATTTAAAACTCAACACAAATATGCCAAAACATATCACAACTCATTAATTACAACTTAGCATGAATTCTATCACCAAACAACACTAAAACTCACCAAAACTCAACCTATCATTATAAAACTATAATTACTCATTAGGAAGAGCCTCTTACCTTAATTTCCAGCAAAACCGATCCAAAACCTTCAAGAAAACGCTGAACTTCTAAGCCTTTAACTTGTAACCCAATTAAACAACAAGTAAACCTAAAAATTCTATCTTCCTGGCAAAAATCGAAATACAAAGTGTGTGAAATAGAAGATTACTGTAATATCCCGAAAATTTAAGAAGGGTATAAATGTAAAATGGGAATTTAATTATTATTTTCCTATTTTATATTAACCTAAAAGAATTAATTAAAGGAAATAATTAATTATTAATTAAGGGATTTTATTTAGTGGGTATATAAGGAAAGTACCACCTAATTCATTCATTATTTACACGGCAAAATTTCAGAAAAAAATTGGAGAAGCATTCGACGCACAGAGAAAGAAAAAAAAAAGTTCGGACACTGTTTTTCAAATTCGGGGTTAACGGTTGATCTTCGGTGCAGACCACAGTAGAAGAAATTGATCACCACGAGGAGGTGATCGTTTCGATACCAACCGTTTTTTTTTTTCGGTAAGTTTTCCTTTCTAGCCCTAATTACAGATCCGTTCGTTTTTGAGAAAAATCTGAGCTTTGGTAGCAATAGTTATTATGTTAACCGTAGAACACCGTTATTGAATTGTAGGTTGATCGTAGGAGTTGGAATCGAAGGATTCGTCTCTTTTAAGTTCTTGATCGTAGAACTTAAAGATATTCCGATAGTAAGAGCATATCCAGATGTGTTTCCCGAAGAGTTACCAGGAGATAAGCCAGATAGAGTGATTGACTTCACTATAGACCTAGTTCCCGGAGCAAAACCAGTAGCTAAGGCACCATACAGGATGGCTCCAGCCGAGTTAGTAGAGTTGAAGGAACAGTTGGCAGACATGTTAGAGAAGAAGATAATCAGACCTAGTACGTCACCTTGGGGAGCTCCAGTTTTTTTCGTGAAGAAGAAGGATGGTAGTATGAGGATGTGTATCGACTACAGAGAGTTGAATAAGTTGACCATCAAGAATAAGTATCCACGTCCGAGGATAGATGACCTGTTTAATCAACTTCAAGGGAAGAAGGTCTTTTCTAAGATAGACTTGAGGTCAGGTTACCATCAGTTAAAAGTTAATGAAAAGGATATCCCAAAGACGGCTTTCAGCACTAGGTATGGGCATTATGAGTTCATAATCATGCCATTCGGTCTTACGAATGCACCCTTAGCATTTATGGACCTTATGCAAAGGATCTTCATGCCATATCTAGATAAGTTCGTAATAGTGTTCAATGATGACATTTTGATCTACTCAAGGGATGAATATGAGCACGAGGACCATCTAAGGATAGCCTTGCAGACGCTTCGAGAAAACAGACTTTATGGTAAGCTCAGTAAGTGCGAGTTTTGGTTGGACCAAGTGAACTTTTTAGGCCACGTCATTTCAAGAGAAGGAGTTAAGGTTGATCCAACAAAAATTGAGGCAGTAACTAAGTGGCCTAGGCCGTCTACAGTCTCAGAAATATGGAGTTTCTTGGGATTGGTAGGATACTACAGACGTTTTGTTAAGGATTTTTCGAGGATTGCTTCGCCTCTCACACGGCTTACCCAGAAAAGTGAAAGATACGAGTGGAGTCAAGAATGTGAGGATGCTTTTCAGACGCTTAAAGAAAGGTTGACTATTGCACCAGTGTTGACCCTACCCGAGGTATTCGATATTTATGATGTGTATACAGATGCTTCAGGTCAAGGGCTTGGTTGTGTTCTGATGTAGAATGGAAAAGTTATTGCGTATGCTTCGAGACAGTTAAGACCACATGAGAAGAACTACCCTATGCATGACTTAGAGCTAGCTGCCATTGTGTTCGCCTTGAAGACTTGGAGACACTATCTGTATGGAGTAAAAGCACGAGTTTTCACGGATCATCATAGCCTTAAGTACTTCTTCAAGCAGCAGCAGCTGAACATGAGACAGAGGTGTTGGTTGGAGTATGTTAAGGACTATGATTTGGAAATACAGTATCATCCGGGAAAGGCAAATGTAGTAGCAGATGCCTTAAGCAGGAGACCAGTTAGTGCACTTCTTGAAGTGACAGAAGTTGCAGGTCAGTTTGAGAGACTAAGTGTCCAGGATTCAGGACAACAAGAACAAGTGCAGTATGTTGCACCGTTGATTGAAAGGTCTGAGCTCATTGATGAGATCATGAAGAAGCAAGAAGATGACCCAGTGATAGTTGACTACAAACGAGTGGCTAGGACAAAACCGGACAGCGGGTATGAGTTAGATGCAGATGGCAACGTTTGGTTTCGGAGTCGGCTTTGTGTGCCTAATGTCGGAGATATGAAGAAGAGTGTGTTGAATGAAGCCCACAAAGTAGCCTTTGCGGTTCATCCAGGGGCAACTAAGATGTCTGAGGGGAGTGAAGAACTACTATTGGTGGCCTTCTATGAAAGCAGAGATAGCTGACTTCGTGGCAAGATGTGACACATGTCAGAGGGTGAAGGCAGAGCATAAGAGACCAGCAGGGTTACTCAGGCCTTTAGAGATTCCCGAGTGGAAATGGGAAAAGATCACAATGGATTTCATTAGTGGTTTACCGAAGACCAAAACGGGATACGACAAGATTTGGGTGATTGTAGATCGATTGACTAAGTCAGCGCACTTTTTGCCAGTTAAGGAGAACATGTCGTTGAAGAAACTAGCTGACTTGTACATTAGCAACATAGTGAAGCTTCACGGGGTTCCAGTTTCTATCGTGTCGGACCGGGATAGTCGTTTTGTTAGCAGGTTTTGGATGGGTCTTCAGAAACAGTTCGGGACTAAGTTGGATATGAGTACAACGTTTCATCCCCAAACAGACGGGCAGTCAGAAAGGACGATTCAGACTCTCGAGGACATGTTGAGAGCATGTGCCTTAGAGGTAGGAGGCTCATGGGTTGAGTACCTCCCAGTGGCGGAGTTTTCGTATAATAATAGCTACCATGCAAGCATCAAGATGCCACCGTTTGAGGCTCTATATGGAAGAAAGTGCAGAACACCAGTATTTTGGGATGAAGTTGGGGAAAAACAGATAACCTGGCCAGAGTTGGTACAGTAGGCTAAAGAGAAGATCGAGGTAGTTCGTCGGAATCTGAAAGTGGCTCAAGACAGGCAGAAGAGTTGGGCAGACGTGAGAAGGAGACCGTTGGAGTTTGAAGTCGGTGATAGAGTGTACCTCAAAGCATCACCGATGAGAGGAGTACGACGGTTTGGGCAGAAGGGCAAGTTGAGCCCAAGATATGTAGGACCGTTTACAATTCTAGCTAAGGTAGGACCGTTAGCTTATCGTTTGGAGTTGCCAGAATCATTGTCAAGGGTCCACAATGTGTTTCATGTGTCAATGCTCAAGAAATGTTTGACGGAGATTGACACCGAGGCAAACATTGACCTTGAAATGGTTGAAGAGAACCTTACCTATGAAGAAGCACCAGTTCGAGTCTTAGACCGGAAAGTGAAGCAAGTCAAGGGTGAAGATGTGCAACTAGTGTTGGTTCAATGGAGTAATCATACACCCGAAGAGGCAACATGGGAGAAAGAGGATGACATGATCGACGAGGTTCCAGACTTCAAGCAACTCCCAGGTATGTTCAGTTCGAGGACGAAACTTTTCTTAAGGGGGAAGGGATGTAATATCCCAAAAATTTAAGAAGGGTATAAATGTAAAATGGGAATTTAATTATTATTTTCCTATTTTATATTAACCTAAAAGAATTAATTAAAGGAAATAATTAATTATTAATTAAGGAATTTTATTTAGTGGGTATATAAGGAAAGTATCACCTAATTCATTCATTATTTACATGGCAAAATTTCTGAAAAATTCGACGCACAGAGAAAGAAAAAAATAAGTTCGGACACTGTTTTTCAAATTCGGGGTTAACAGTTGATCTTCGGTGCAGACCACAGTAGAAGAAATTGATCACTACGAGGAGGTGATTGTTTCGATACCAACCGTTATTTTTTTTCGGTAAGTTTTCCTTTCTAGCCCTAATTATAGATCCGTTCGTTTTTGAGAAAAATCTGAGCTTTGGTAGCAATAGTTATTATGTTAACCGTAGAACACCGTTATTGAATCGTAGGTTGATCGTAGGAGTTGGAATCGAAGGATTCGTCTCTTTTCTTTGTCAATTTTTCTTTTAGAATTGCTATCAAATTGCTAAATGGTAAGGGGTGTTTTTAAACGGATAAATTGGTGTTTTAACTACGTTTTTATGTTATTAGATGTATTTTTGGTGTTGTGTAATCGATAAACCATTCAGGTTGGTTGAATTATGTGTACCGAATATAATGTTGGTACAATATATAGTGTTGACGGAGCCACTCTGTTTTCATAGTTTGCATTGATGACAAACATGGTATATATGCCAAGCTAAGCTATTTGATGTATTTGTTTGTTTTATTATATTTAATCGTTGCCGGTATGCGAGAGCACCAAATTCCCAGCGAGATATATAAATTTGCCGAGGCTTTGAGTGAAAAGAAAAAGGGAACTGTTATTTGTTATGTTGTTTCCATAAGAAAAAAAGACAATGATGATGATATTAATAATGATAAGCAACGGTGGTATTTATTTACCTAAATATTGTTTCATGTGTTATGGTTTGGTATGTATGTTCCTATGGAACATTATATGTTAATTTGAAATGTCTAACTACGACTTCTGGTAGCCTTGGTATCAAATCGCACCACACCTGAGACCCTCTGCGGGGAGAAGGTGGGAGCACCGGAAGGCGTTGTTTAGGCGTTGTGGGACATTGACTTAGTAGTCAATGATCTCTTTACAACGTGCTAGGTAGTGTAATTAGTTGTCTAGGACTAGAAGTCCCTAAGGAGCCTTATACGTGAATGAATCAGGTGGTTAGTACTTAACTCGTAAATGCATATGTGGTTGTCTAAAAGCTAAAACGTCAATATCATTGGTAAGACACGTTTCTAAATCGAAGCATGGGAACCTTGCAACCCTTTTGAGTTATGTGTCAAGGGACAATGTGCAACTTCCCACATGGAGACCTAAGTCCATGCCCCTTGAGAGGTGCTTAATATGTCTCGGTGCATTCTCACCATGCACAGTGTCCTCTGATATTGGTGTAACAAACTTTATTTGTGCGAGGTTATACTATGTGATCTAGTAGAGGGTGAGAGAGATCTCAATACAACCTATGTGGTAGAGTTTGTAGAATTTATTTGTTATATGCGATATATATCTATTTATATGTTGTATGTAGCCGTTTCTTCTACCATTTACTAAGTACGTAAGTACTTACCCCTTCTCTTTTATTTGTCCCCACCCCGAGAAGGTGATTATTGTTCGGTAAGTTTTAAATTTATTATTTTACCGGAACACCCCAAGTGCAAGGCACGTTGTAGTGGGTATTACGGGTCGTCCAAGGAATCGAATGTTGTCGGAAACAAAAATAACGTAACGGTGAATTGTCACGATAAAGTTCCTACAAATTCTATGGTCCTAAATAATTTCTATTAAACTAATAAAACAAAAGAGATCAAATTAACACTAAAGGAAATAAAAATTGAAAAACAACAAATTAAACCTAAATAAGCTATTGAATCTAAAATCCAAATTGCTATGAAAAATTACTTACTTTCTTCTTAATGTAAGCAGGCAGTAGGGCAACATGGATTCTACCAAACAACCACCACCCAACTTGGTTTGTGAGATGAATCAAATTTCTTGGTGTGATCTAACTTAAATCCAATCAAATTTCTTCAATCAAATTTATTTGGTTTCTGTTCCCTTTCTCAAGTGAAACAAAATTAACAATAAAAGAACATGATCATGAGTTCGTTTCCGAATCTCCTACCCAATTAACAATAAACTAATCTCTCGGAATATCATTAACTGTATCGAATGAAGGGTTCTATGTAAATTTAATTCTCATCAAATTCAAAACAACAATCGTTTCATCGATATTTCAATCTAACAAAACATACATTCAATCAATTCAAAACATTCGATAAAGAAAAATAAATTCAAACTCACTAATAATGTTTAGTGAAAATCTCCTGGTTGTGGTGATGTTGTAATGGCTTCATCCCGTTGTCCTACTGCGAATTGCTTAGCCTTCAATCATCTTCGATCTCCAAAAGAAAATTGAAAGAAATAAACTCATGTTTTTGTGTGATGTGGTGCGGTTGCTAAGGTATGCGGCTGCTGTGTAATGATGTGTTGTAATTAGGGTTGAGAATACGCTGCTATATATAGGGAAATAATTCGGCTATGCTTATGTCGGCCTCGGACGCATACGTTCAAAAAGTGGTGGGCGCCCGTCCAGTACGTAAATTGTTTGAGTCGGGCGAGTCTTGAGTGGACGACGTCTATGCAAAAGTGGATGCCGATTCGGCAAAAAACTCCCACATCCTCGATCGATTTCCTCCGGTGGGCGCTAGTCCGGTATTCGACGTTCGTCGAGGTAAAACGTAACTTCCACGAATCGAGATCTTCTCTTGGGACGCTCGTCCTCCTCTTTGAAACGCCCGTCCAATGGGGCGAACAATGACGCTCGTTCGATTACTCATATCTTGATCCAAGTCGACTTGCATCCTTCTTCTTCCACTTAATCTCCCAAGTGAACATCTTTTTAGCTCATATAATGCCATGCAAATGTACCTACAACACGATAGAAACATGCAAAGCGTAGAAACATATATATAGATGGAAAATCATCGATAAAAACACGTAATAAGCTCGAGTTTGCTAGTAAATTGTTTCCATACCCATTCTTTCAATATTTCACTTAAACTCATACTTTTCTATAAAAAGTAATAAAATACGAAGAATATTGTTACGGAATAAAGTGATAAAAAACCATAAAAATCAGCGTTAACAATTATCAGGACGACGATGAGTATGGATACGACGACGGTAATGACGGAGCTGAGGCTTAGGCTCAAGTGGATGACTATTTATTCTTTTATGCTTTTATTTAAACAGTTTTGAAAGGCGATTTCTAGTACCTATTCCATTCATTGGGATGTAATAAGTAAACAATAATTATTTCGTTGTTTGTCGTTTCAGTTTCTTAGACGTAGATTTTGGGACTTGTTGATCTTTTATTATTGTCGTTGGACTTTCTATTCCGAGTAATCTTTAGACCTTATTTATTCCGCTTTTACTCTGATTGATCGTTACGAGGCTTATGTATATATTAATTTTTTTTTGTAATTTGTTTTTAAAAGTTAATATATGCATGCCGGGCGTTCTTGACGGATAAGTACTCGGTATCCGGAACGGGGCGTCACAGTTGGTATCAGAGAGAAAGTTCCTATCTTACGTCTAAGTTCGTAGTTTAAGATGAATTCTTATAAGTTACTATAGCAGCTTAGCTGATCCTTTTCTTCTTGACAGATGGGTAAGAAGGTTACAAGGAGCACTAGTACTATGTCCGGAGGTCAGACAAGTCAGGGTGTCGTTGGTACAGGGGCTTTGCAGACGAGTCAAAGTGTCACTGTTACAGAGGGACTGCATGTAAGCCAGGGTGCTGTTATTACGGAGGGTTTGGAATAGGTAAGCGTAGAACAGTGGGAAGACAGTGATGATGAAGACGTAGCAGGACAGAATTCAGGGGAGAATGCCCTTTTGGTTAATGCTTCTACATCAGGAGGTGCAACCACATTGCTTTCATCAGCAGTTACCACTACCACCGTCACTATAGGTGAGATTACCATCTCCTTACCACCTCCACCCCCCACATCCCTTTACACAGCCACCATCATGTCCACACACCCGTCAACTCACATGTCACACCCCACATTTTATCCACCCTTAAGCTACACCCCACAGCCGTCTGTTGTACCATCCTTCTATCAGATGTACCCCCAACCACCACAACACTACCCACAACAGCCATAATACTACCCATAAACGTCCCAGTACTACCCCCAGCAACCTCAATACTATCCACCACCACCACCATATGGCTACCCTACACAAACTACATATCCTCCACAGATTTCTTATCCTTAGTTAGCTATGCCATACACAGCACCAGGACCATATGTACCACCACATCAGCCAGGAGCCCAACTACAAATAACACAGGCCACTCCACTAGCACCACCAACAGTGTCTCAGCCTTATCCTACACCTAGAGGGCTTAACCTACAACCTATACCCCAAGCCCTTACCCTTTCTGCTGATGAGGAGCGTGAGGAAGTTAGACGTTTCATGGACGTCAAGAAAGCGGGTATAGAACACTTTGATGGGAGGACAGTTACTACCGGGGCAGATGGTTGGTTGAGGACGGTAGAGAAGAATTTTGGCCAGATGAGAATATCCAGAGATAAATGGGCCAACTTGGCGCGTTCACTATTGACCGGGGCAGCCCAAGAATGGGCAGATATGATCGAGAACACACGGGGTAAGATCAACGACTGGGATGAGTTTAAGGCCAAGTTTATGGATGAGTTTTTCCCGACCGCACAGAGGTCAGCAAATGAGAGAGAGTTCTATAAACTCCGTCATGAGGGTTTATCCATCATGCAGTATCAAGACCGCTTTCACGAGTTGGGAAAGTACGTGCCTACATCTATGGCCACCGAGGCGAGAAGAGTATCACGGTTCACACAGGGTTTGTCCAAGGACATCATGGATCGGTTAGTGGTCAAGAAGCCAAAGACTATGAAGAAACTGCTGAACACGTGTCTTGAGATCGAGGAGCATAATGCAAAGTCTACAGAGAAAGTGATCAAGAGGCCTTTCGTTGCCAGTCAGGGATACAGGCAAGGACCGGCCCAGAGACCGAGGAGAGCTGCACCAGTCCCGGGCAGGGCACCGCCGGCCAAGTGCCCCAAGTGTACTAGGTCACATGCATGAGAGTGTCGTCTAGGCACGGGAGCTTGTTTCATTTGTGGTAGCACCACACACTTGGCCAGAGAATGTCCCCAGAGAAAGGACAATCAAGGTGCAGCACCAGTAACATCTAGACCCCCTGCGGGGAAGGGCAAGGCGACTGGTTCCAGCAGAGTGTTTTCTATAGATGCTGCTGTTTATGATACTGATGACGGAGTTGTGACAGGTACCTTAAGTGTTTTTTTTTTCTCCTTCTTATGGTCGAGATCATTTTACTTGTTTGAGATATTCCCTTGTTGTTTGAAATACTCGTTTACATACTTGCTAGGTTCTATACTAGTAGGAGGTTTACCTGTATCTGCTTTATTTGACACCGGCGCATCAAACACGTTCGTGTCAGTAAAAGTAGCCGAGCAACTTAGGATGCCTTTTGGGAAGTTAAGAAAGCCTCTTTTGATAATGACACCATTAGGAGGAACTTCTAAGGTTGACAAGACAATCCCTCGTTGTAAGATTCAAGTCGGTAAATACAAGTGCGAGTCGGACTTGGTAGTTCTGGACTTTTCAGGATTTGATGTAATCTTGGGTATAGACTGGTTGTCTGAGAACCACGTGCACTTGGATTGTAAGGAGAAGAAGGTGACCTTTAGGGAACCAGGGAAGACCTCTATCACGTACCAAGGAAACGCTAGGTACTCTAAGGTGAGACGCTATCCCATCATTTCAGCCCTTAGAGCGGCTAAGGCAGTACATGAAGGTTGTGATGCACTTTTGTTCTTCACAGTAGATACGGCTAAGGAGTTCCCAGAACTTAAAGATATTCCGATAGTAAGAGCATATCCAGATGTGTTTCCCGAAGAGTTACCAGGAGATATGCCAGATAGAGTGATTGACTTCACTATAGACCTATTTCCCGGAGCAAAACCAGTAGCTAAGGCACCATACAGGATGGCTCCAGCCGAGTTAGTAGAGTTGAAGGAACAATTGGCAGACATGTTAGAGAAGAAGATAATCAGACCTAGTACGTCACCTTGGGGAGCTCTAGTTTTGTTCGTGAAGAAGAAGGATTGTTGTTAAGGCCATTTTTATATGATTATTAAGGGTTATATTTCATTATTATTTCCCTGCATTTGCATAATTTATATAAGAATTAAGGGTTTAAGTGTAATTATTTAGTAAGGATGATTTCAATATGGTTATTTGCAAAATTGGTTATTTTAAGTGTTGGATTGATTGATTTATTATGATTTGGACTTTATTACATTTTTGGCAATGTTTATTTATCATTTAGGAGGCTTAATTCGAGTGCATAAAGAGGATAAATGAAGCTCAAGTCGAATTATTCAAGATAGAGCTGGAATTGGCTTGAAGGAAATGGATAAAGATGAAGAAATCCGATCCTCAGCATGTCGAACGAGCGTCTGCATCCCGTCCATTCCAGACGGGCGTCTACTGATCTTGGACGAGCGTCCAGAGGTGAACTGGCGTCCATGCAGCGTCCAGAATCATATTTTACATTCAGAGATGAACTTCTCCAACCCAACAATCATCTTCAACATGATTGTTGGCTAAAAGCCCTGCAGTGAGTCGACGGAGGAAGCTTATCAACAACAAAACCAACTAGAGGAGTTCGATACTTGATGTGTAGTGAGTTTAATTCGTAGTTTTTCATTACATTGGATCTGTTTTGTATTGTTTAAGTTTTATTGAATTAAGATTTGATGAAACGATCTATGTTTAATTGATGCTTGAATCAATATATGAAAGTATGTTTATTTAAGTTCTCTTTTATTCAAAGTAATGCATCTAATCATGTTGTAAGAGATTAAGCATGTTTAGTTGAGTAAAAAGTTTGGAAACGATCTTGTGATTGAGTTTTGATTGCATGTTTAGTTTGTTTGAAAGGATAAAGCGAAACCTTAGAAATTTGATTGAAGATATTTGATCGAGTTCGTGAAAAATCACTACTAAAAACTATGTCCTTTTAATCACCGTCTAGTTGGATTGTTGGTTGATAGGTGGAATCTAGTCGCTTTCTTTGTGTTTTCCTTTAATTATGCGAATCAAATCGCTTAGATTAAGTTTAGTTTAAGTTCTAGTTTTATAAACCCTAGTTTCCTATTTGTTTTCTGCACTTTTACGCTTGATTCGTAATCGGACGCTCGTCCGCAATAGTGAGCACTTCGTCCATTAGATTTAGTTTCAGGCGCTCGTTCATCAAAGTGAGCGCTCGTCCGTCTTCTGTTTTCTTATTTTCTGCTTGTTTTTATTCCTGTTTTAGTTTTAATCCTTAGGTTTAGGTTTTAGTTTAGTTTCAACCCTAGTTTAGTTAATAATTGTGACATAATCGATATAGATTTATACTTGAATTCGATGAACATTCCATTCCCTTAGGACGACCCGATAACATCCTTTACTCTGAGATCCTTATATTTGGGGTGTTTGGTTATAAATTGTAAAAACTCGTTTTTACCGAACAAGTTTTTAGCGCGCCGTTGCGGGAATCGGTAACGGTTGTCGGATTCTTTTAGGTATAAAATTTTATATCGATTCTAATTTTAATTTGTAGGTCTAAATTTTAGAATTACGTTTATTTTTGTTTTCGTTTTATACCTTGTTTTATTTGATATTATTTTCCTTAATTTTTGTGATTATATTAGTTTCTATAATTTTAGATTTCTTTGTTTGTAATTTTAGATTAGCCTTTATTTATTTCCTTACGTTCTTTTAGTTTCCTTAATTATTTCTATTTCGTTTTTAAGTTTTAAGCCTTAGTTTTAGATTTTGAAAGTGCAGACGGCGTTTAATAACTTGAGCGCCCGTCCACTTCAATCCTGTTCCCCGAGCGACCGTTCATTTATTTGAACGGCGTTCATCTACGAAACGAACGTCCACTAACACTGGGCGCTTGATTCGATCTGTTCAATCATCACTTCTTTTCTATCTTCTCTTTTCTTTTCTCCTCTACAAACCATCAAACCTTTTCTAAACTGTTCTAATCAACCCTAAGGTTGATTTCTTCCTTTCCTTTCTTCTTGGTTTATGCAAGCGAGAAGTAAGAAGGACTTCAATCTTCAATCCCGAGCACGAGCGATCTATTTGTAGAAAAGGCTTTTTCACTGATTTGGACATAATGGCGGATCAAGATCCACCAATTCCAAATCCACGATCCCCAAGCTCAGTTAAATTTAATCCTTGGAGATGCAAGCTCTGCGACAGCAATGTGAGAATCAACAAGCTGGCATAAATCAACAACTTCAACAATTTAGACAAAACCAGCTTAATCAACTGAACCAGGATCCCTACACCCCATATCTAAATCAAGACTTTCTCGAGGGGCATAGACCTATTCGTCCTCTCGACATGGGAGGAGTGAATTTCGATCTAAAGAACGGAGTAGTTGCTCTACAGTTGAGAATAGCTCTTTCCATGGTGCTTTGCTCGGGAAGATCCATACGACTTCTTATCCACATTCGTACAAATCGTGAGGCAGGCCATTATCCTGGTGTTGATTACGAGATAGTCAAGTTAAAGCTATTTCCTTTTGCTTTGAAAGGTGAAGCAAGTCGGTGGTTTAAATCGTTGGCACATCATTCTCTCCATACATGGAATGATGTCAAAAGAGCCTTCGCTCTTAAGTGGGTTTCACCAGGCAAGATTATGGAGATGAAACGGGAAATAGCTACGTTTGGCTTGGTTGGAGGATGAGGCTGTTGGCAAAGCTTGTGAGAGATTGAATCTCTTGATGAGGAAATGCCCTAATCACGGATATGTGAGACATGAAAGTGCTTGAGGCTGTTCTATAGAGGTGTCTCTCAACCTAATCGAGACTATCTTGACTCATGGCTCATGGATCCTTCTTAGGGGAGGTGATGAGGCGCCACTGAGTGGGTGAGACCATCGCCAAGAACAATATGTGGTCGACTCCCAAGAAGACCAATGTTGTTAAGAAAGAAGAAAATCGCAAGCGATCCCGATACAAAGTTGTTGGTTGCTCGAGATGGAATTGATAAGCAAGCGGTGGCCAATCTTGACGCTTGACCTTACGATCTTGGAATGCGGTAGTAACGGAGATGACGGAAGAAATAAATCTAATGGATAATCAAAACCAACCCTTCGAAACTTCAATCAAAGCCGAGAACTACTCGGGATTTCAAACACAAAACTTCAATCAAGCCAAGTTACCACTGGCCCTTCAAATTCGAATTCTTTCAACTCAAACTATCAAAGGACGCTCCTAACTCCCAAAGGCCTCAAGGTGGATGGAACCAAACTCAAAATCATACCACCTCATGTGTCCTCAACACAAATTTGATGAATTTGGTAGACATGGTGAAGACTCTGTCTACTAGTGTTAAAGCTATTGAGAGACAAGTTGGTCAGATGGCAGACCAGCAAGCAAGCAGACCTCACGGTAAACTTCCGAGTTATACCGAGAGAAACCCAAAAGCTGATGTGAATATTTGCACTGCCATTACACCACAATGGGAGTATGGACAAGAAGAGGAGTTGAATGAAGTAACGTTGAGAAGTGGTAAAAAGCTGGACCCGGCGAGATGTCGGAAGCGAGTAGCCCTCCACGGCGCCATGAGTTCGGGAGGAAATCGAAAGCCACATAGCGAAGAAAGCAGCGATGAGGAGCTTAGTGACAATTCTTCGGAGGGCGAAAATAATTCGATGATGAGGAAAGAAAGGAAAGTCAAGGGCGGTACCACGACTAAGAAAAAAAGAGAAAAGTTCGTGAGATGGAAGGATAAGGAGGATGAGGCGATAAAGAATCAAGCTACGAGGGAATGATAAAGCCCTTCCTTATCCACCAAAAGGAAAGAAAGCCCTCACTAATGACAAGCGGTATCTTTGGAGTGAGGAGGATGTAGAGACACTCAAGTTAGTATGCCCTTAGCGAGGTATTAAGCAGAAATGCCTAAATGCTCTAAGTATCTTAAAAATGCAGTGGGAGTAAGAGAAAGCTTGAGGGGATGGTGAAGAAGTTCTCTGAAGATTGCGCGATGGTTTCTGAGAAAGTCATTTGATAAGCGAGGTGACCACTGGCGAGACCTTCAATCTCTGTGAGATCGAAGGCCATTTGTTCGAAAATGTCTTATGCGACTCGGGGCCTCTATTAATGTGATGCCATTAAGCGTATGCAAAAAGCTCGGGTTAGATAAAGGATGCGAACGCCCGATTTCTCTTGAGATGGTATGGAGCAGATCTAGCGGTCTGCGGCCGGTTGTGTAGCTAATGTTCTCCTTCAAGTTGAACATTTAGTCTTCCCTACCGGACCGGGTTATTCTAGACTATCCACACGATAAGGAGATGCCTCTAATTCTAGGCCGAACCTTTTTAGACACTTCTAACGCTCTCATCGACACGCAAAGGAGAGATTACTCTTAGAGTCGATGACACATCCGTCACCTTCACACGAGGACAAGTCACGAAAGAACCATAAGCGATGAAATATCATTTGTTGAAGCAATTTACGAGGATGAAAAAGATGCCTACTCTGAATAAGCGAGAGGAGTTGCGAGAGATAGGTGTTTTTGAAGTCATGGACATTGAAGATCAAGGTGGCTGCGGACCATCTTCTAATTCATTTCAAGCCGTAGGCATTGTGAGTCATCTTCACTAGCTTACACCGAGCACATTAGTGAGTTAGAAGCATGGAGATGCCCGACAACAAGCGATGATTTCAAGAAGCTGGGTCGGGGAAGACTTCATCCACAGTGAAGAAAAGCTCGATGGGTAGTTGGGACGAGGTAGACTTTTGGAGAGAGACTACTCATTGGGAAGTAGATGATTGGGAAGAGATTTGGCGAGAAGAGCTTAAAGATGAAGAGTTAAGAAAAATGATCGATCACAAGAAAAAGGAAGCAAGTGTTGACCGGAGGATTCCGATGGATGATTTGATCGAGTGCGCTGCGGGGTTGAGCCTCGGGAAGATGAGTTATTCTTTAGTCAACCACTCCAAGCTCATAAAGAGAAAGGTGGCCCGTTAAAGTCTAGTATTGAGCAACCACCATCGATTTAGAGCTCAAACCGCTTCGAAACACCTTAAGTATATCTTTCTTAAGGATGGAGATAAATTGCCTTTGATCATTTCTTGAAACTCGACCACTGAGCAAGAAGCACGGTGATAGAAGTGCTTAAAAGAATATCCTCACGTTCGGATGGCAAGTGGGTGATATCCGAGGAATCAGCCCGATGATGTATGCATGCATAAAATCCGAGCGGAGGAGGGAGCTAAAAGGTTAGACAACCTCGAGAGAAGGGTGAATCCATATATGCAGGAGGTTGTCAAGAAAGAAGTGATAAAGTGGCTTGACATGGGCATCATCATGCAATCGCCGATAGCGAGTGGGTCAGCCCTACTCAAGTTGTGCCAAAGAAAGGAGGAATCACGGTCGAAAAAAGAATGAAAAAGGGGAGGAAGTTGCCTTACGACTCGTGTGAGGCTCTGAGTGCTGTATTGACTATCGTAGACTTAATGAGGTTACTCTGAAGGACCACTTTCCCTACCCTTCATTGACCAACTTATTGAGCGACCCGAGTGGTCATAAGTATTATTGTTTCCTTGATGGCTATTACGGCTACTTCGGATAGCCATTGATCTAATGACCAGAGAAGACAACTTTTACGTGTCCATCCGGTACTTTTGCTTTTCGCATGAGAATGCCATTCGGCCTATGCAATGCACCAGCGACTTTTCAACGGTGCATCTTAGCCATTTTGATGGACTTGTGGAGCAATGCATGGAGGTCTTCATGGATGACTTCTCGATCTACGGCGATAGCTTTGATGAAATCTTAAAGAATCTAGATATGGTACTCCAGCGGTGTGTTGAGAAAAATGCGGTGCTTAAGCGGGAGAAATGCCATTTTCTAGTAAGCGAAGGAATCGTTTTGGGACATAAGGTGTCGATCTTTGGTATTCAAGTTGATAAGGCTAAGGTCGAAGCCATTGAAAGGATGGCGTACCTAAGACTTTGAAAGAGGTACGAGGTTTTCTAGGTCATGTTGAAAGCTTACAGGCGTTTCATTAAAGATTTTCTACCATCGCCAAGCCTTTATCAAATCTTTTGAAAGATGATGTAGATTTCTTGTTCGATCTGAAGTGCAAAGAAGCTTTCAATTGTCACGAAAGACAAGCTTATCGATGCCCCTATTTTAGTTGCACCTGATTGGATCAAGCCTTTCGAGTTGATGTGCGATGCCTCTAATTACGCCGTGAAAGCGCGATTTTAGGTCAAAGAGTTGATAAAGGTTCGAGGCCCATTTATTATGCGAGGCGCACCTTGAACCCGGCTCAATGCAATTATACCACAAGCGAGAAGGAATTCTTAGCCGTTGTTTTGCCATTGACAAGTTTAGAAGTTATCTTCTAGGGTCTCAAGTTGTTGTATGGACCGATCATGCGACCTACGCTACCTTATGGACAAAGCGGATGCAAAACCAAGGTTACTTCGATGGATTACGATTTTACAAGAGTTTGACCTTGTGATTAAAGATAAGAAATGTAGTGAGAATATTGTGGTGATCATTTATCTCGCCTAGTAAATGAGGGTGCGAGAGAATCACAATGATATAGGCATTGATTTTCCGGTGAGCAATTGATGAAGCTTGAAAGCGGTTAGGCCGTGGTATGTCGACTCGTCAACTATTTAGCGAGTGGTCATTTAGAGGACATGACGTATCGAGGAGAAGAAAAGTTCTTTTCGATCTTAAATATCTCGTGCAGGAAGATCCTTATTTGTTGAGAGTCAGTAAGACGGATTGCTTCGACAGTGTGTTCGGAGCATGATCGGTGGGATATCCTAGAACAATGCCATAAGCGGTCTACCGGAGGTCATTATGGAACACCGAAGGCGGTTGCAAAGATCCTCCAAGCCGGATTCTCTTGGCCGACTCTTTTAGGGCGAAGCCTTTTGTAAAGGTTGCGATAGGTGCCGGAAGAATTGGGCGGCGCAGAGTAGTAGGATGGAAATGCCACTTAAGCCCATTCTTGAATGCGAAGTTTTCGACGTTTGGGGCATAGATTTTATGGGACCCTTTCCATCTTCGTGCGGTAATAAATATATCCTAAATGCGTATCGACTATGTTTCCAAGTGGGTTGAAGCCATAGCTACCCAAACTAATGATCATAAAGTCGTGAAGAAATTCTTGCAAAAGAATATCTTTACGATTCAATTTGTCGAGAGCACTCATTAGTGATGAGGTACCCACTTTTGCAATCGCGCCGCTTGATAAAATCCTTGAAAAATATGGTGTCAAACACAAAGTTGGTACACCATATCATCCCCAAACCAGTGGCCAAGTCGAGGTAAGCAACTTGAGCTTGAAAAGAATTTTAGAAGACCGTGAACAATAATCGATCTAATTGGAGTCTTAAGTTGGATGACGCGTTGTGGGCTTATCGTGATCGCATTTAAAACCCCGATGGGCACGTCACCCTTCCAAATGGTCTATGGCAAAGCTTGTCATTTACTGTCGAACTTGAACACAGAGCTTTACGGGCAATTAAATTCTTAAATTTCGATAGCCAACTCGTGGGGAGAAGCGGTTGTTACAATTGAGCGAGCTCGGCAATTCGGACTCAGGCGCACGAGAATGCTAAGCTTAGCAAGGAAAGAACGAAGATACTCCATGGACGCTAAGATCAAGGACCGAGAATTCAAAGTTGGTGAAATGGCTTTACTACATAATACTAGACTTCACTGTTTCGGGTAAACTCAAGTCTAGATAGTGCAGTCCCTTTGAGATTCTCGAGGTTAATCCAAGTGGAGTAATTACTTTGAGCGGGTATGGTAATCAAGCTTTTAAAGTGAATGGTCATCGACTTAAGAAATATTTTGGGCAACCAAAGGAAAAGCCTGAGACTCTTTATTTCCAAAGAAGAGATGAAATCTGAGATGTCTGATTTGTGAAGAGATTCCATCTTATTTCTTTGAGTCGGATGATGACATTCCTACCTCTACCTGTGAGGAACCTTCTCACGAGACTCACGAGCATGTTAGCATACCTACGCCTATCATCCGCAAGAACACGAAGAAGAGAGTCAGTGTAGTTTGGAGAGAAAAATTTAATGCTCTTATAGCACACTTGACTTGTTGTTGTGGTGAAAATCATTTCCGCACCAGTGCTCCTGATTCTGATATTGAGGTGGCGGCTGTTAAACCAAAGTGGCCCGATCCGGGTTGATCTTTTGAAATCTGTGTCAAGCTATTGACATTAAAAGAGCGCTCCTAGGAGGCAACCTAGTTATTTGTTTTTTTTTAGGTTGTTTTATTGCTTTAGAAGTAATACTTTAGTTGATTATGTGTTGATGGTTATTCCTCCTACATTCATTGTAAGTGTTTTGTGTTATGTGTTGCTCATATACCCCATGTACCCCGAGATTATATGGTATGTCGAGTGTGGCGAGATACTTTTGAAGCGGAGTTCGCAAGCTTTTATGTCAGTGTTGTCTATTCGAGTTGTCGCGGTACATTCATGCTCCGGCGACCTCCGCCAACTTTCATCCGACAAAAACTTGTTGAAAACCACTAAGTTTTCTTTTTCTTTTATTACGCACATTCGAGGACATAATGTGATTTAAGTGTGGGGAGTAAATTGGGTATGTTTTCATGCTATATCCTTTGAAATATGAGTGAATGTTAAATTTCCACGAAATTTAAATTTTTGTTAGTCTCGAGCATGTGGTTGAAACTAAATGCTTGCTAGTTGTAGTTTTCTAACGATGATAGTATGTGACTTAGTGAGATAATTATAGCATGTCTTTACTTTCATGGAGCTAGTATTCATTTTTCACGTTCACGAGAGCCTTTGATATTGAAGCAAGATTTTTGAACTATATCCTTTCATTGTTTTAGTGATTTATCTTAGGAAGGTCAGTATAGTAACACCTTAGTTAGCCCACGTGTCTTTGTGAATATCATAAAGTTTGAATGTGATAAGTGAGATGTAACTTATGTCTTGAAAAAGAATGAATAAGTAGTGAATTATTAATAAATGCGTTTGTCGAAAATTTGGTTTATGATTTGAGTGAGGTAGGGTATACCACGTATGTCCTATGCCACTATGATGACGAAGCTCACGGACGAGTTAGAAGAAGCTACCTTATGATTTGAGTAGGTAAGGGATTATCTTGAAATGTCTTATTCTACTATGATGGGTAAAAGCTCATTCGATATCGTCAAATTTGAAAATTTTTGAAAATAATGAGTAAAAATAAAGTGAAGTCTTTGTTATCATGGATCTTATACCAGTAGAACCGCATGATATCTTTGTAGGGATTATCCTCTTTGAGTGCGTGGGAAGGCTTTGAGTGGAGCTATTCTTGCTTTTATATCTAGGATAGTCATTGGATTTTTGAGAGGATATTTCTTTGAAGGCTTGTTAAATTTGAAAAGGGCTTGTCACACATACTTTGAATCTATCTCTGTGATGGTATTGTTTGCTATAGTTGTTTGTATACATTACGTGAGTTAGAGATCTATGTGGATTGCATGAAGTTGAGCTATAGTTTTGATTGTTTTGTCCGAGGACGTACAAAAAGCTAAGTGTGGGGGTGTTGTTAAGGCCATTTTTATATGATTATTAAGGGTTATATTTCATTATTATTTCCCCGCATTTGCATAATTTATATAAGAATTAAGGGTTTAAGTGTAATTATTTAGTAAGGATGATTTCAATATGGTTATTTGCAAAATTGGTTATTTTAAGTGTTGGATTGATTGATTTATTATGATTTGGACTTTATTACATTTTTGGCAATGTTTATTTATCATTTAGGAGGCTTAATTCGAGTGCATAAAGAGGATAAATGAAGCTCAAGTCGAATTATTCAAGATAGAGTTGGAATTGGCTTGAAGGAAATGGATAAAGATGAAGAAATCCGATCCTCAGCATGTCGAACGAGTTGCTCATATACCTCTGGGCTGATTCCTCTGAGGATCGGATTTCTTCATCTTTATCCATTTCCTTCAAGCCAATTCCAACTCTATCTTGAATAATTCGACTTGAGCTTCATTTATCCTCTTTATGCACTCGAATTAAGCCTCCTAAATGATAAATAAACATTGCCAAAAAAATAATAAAGTCCAAATCATAATAAATCAATCAATCAACACTTAAAATAACCAATTTTGCAAATAACCATATTGAAATCATCCTTACTAAATAATTACACTTAAACCCTTAATTCTTATATAAATTATGCAAATCTTGGGAAATAATAATGAAATATAACCCTTAATAATCATATAAAAATGGCCTTAACAACACCCCCACACTTAGCTTTTTGTACGATCCTCGACAAAACAATCAAAACTATAGCTCAACTTCATGCAATCCACATAGATCTCTAACTCACGTAATAAAAGATACAACAACTATAGCAAACAATACCATCACGAGATAGATTCGATGTATGTGACAAGCCCTTTTCAAATTTAACAAGCCTTTCAAAGAAATATCCTCTCAAAATCAATGACTATCCTAGATATAGGCAATAATAGCTCCACTCAAAGCCTTCCCACGCACTCGCGATGAGAGGATAATCCCACAAAGATATCATGCGGTTTCTACTGGTATAAGATCCATGATAACAAAGACTTCACTTTATTTTACTCATTATTTTCAAAAATTTTCAAATTTGGCGATATCGAAATGAGCTTTACCCATCATAGTAGAATAAGACATTTCAAGATAATCACTTACCTACTCAAATCATAAGGTAACTTCTTCTAGCTTGTCGTGAGCTTCAGTCATCATCATAGTGGCATAGAGACATCGTCTTGTAATAAAACATACCCAATTTACCCCCACACTTAAATCACATTATGTCTCGGAAATGCGAATAAAAGAAAAAGAAAACTTAGTGGTTTCAACAGTGGTGTTTGTCGGATTAAAGTTGGCGGAAGTCGGCCGGAGCATGAATGTACGCGACAACTCGAATAGACAACTTTGGACATAAAAGCTTGCGAACACTGCTCAAAAGTATCTCGCCACACTCGACATACCATATAATCTCGGGTACACGGGGTATATGAGCAACACATAACACAAAACACTTACAATGAATGTAGGAGGAATAACCATCAACACATAATCAACTAAAGTATTACTTAAAGCAATAAAACAACCTAAAAAAAAAAAAACAAATAACTAGGTTGCCTCCAGGAGCGCTCTTTTAATGTCAATAGCTTGACACAGATTTCAAAAGATCAACCGGATCGGGCCACTTTGGTTTAACGGCCGCCACCTCGATGATCGAGAATCGAGAGCCTTCAGTGTGGAAATGATTTTCACCACAACAACAAGTCAAGTGTGCTATAAGAGCATTAAAATTTTCTCTCCAAACTACACCGACTCTCTTCTTCGTGTTCTTGCGGATGATAGGCGTAGGTGTGCTAACATGCTCAGGAGTCTCGAGAGAAGGTTCCTCACAGGTAGAGGTAGGAATGTCATCATCTGACTCAAAGAAATAAGATGGAATCTCTTCACAAATCAGGACATCTGTACTCTCATCTCTTCTTTGGAAATAAAGAGTCTCAGCTTTTCCTTTGGTTGCCCAAAATATTTCTTAAGTCGATGACCATTCACTTTAAAAGCTTGATTACCATACCCGTTCAAAGTAATTACTCCACTTGGATTAACCTCGAGAATCTCAAAGGGACGGACCATCTAGACTTGAGTTTACCCGAAGCAGGTGAAGTCTAGTATTATGAGTAAAAAGCCATTTCACCAACTTTGAATTCTCGGTCCTTGATCTTAGCGTCATGGAGTATCTTCGTTCCTTCCTTGCTAAGCTTAGCATTCTCGCACGCTCTGAGTGCGAATTCGTCGAGCTCGTTCAATTGTAACAACCGTTTTCTCACACGAGTTGGCTATCGAAATTTAAGAATTTAATTGCCCGAAAGCTCTGTGTTCAAGTTCGACATGTAAATGACAAGCTTTGCCATAGACCATTTGGAAGGGTGACGTGCCCATCGGGGTTTTAAATGTAATCACGATAAGCCACAACAACGTCATCCAACTTAAGACTCCAATTAGATCGATTATTGTTCACGGTCTTCTCTAAAATTCTTTTCAAGCTCTGGTTGCTTACCTCGACTTGGCCACTGGTTTGGGGATGATATGGTGTACCAACTTTGTGTTTGACACCATATTTTTCAAGGATTTTATCAAGCAACAGATTGCAAAAGTGGGTACCTCATCACTAATGAGTGCTCTCGGACGACGAATCTGGTAAAGATATTCTTTTGCAAGAATTTCTTCACGACTTTATGATCATTAGTTTGGGTAGCTATGGCTTCAACCCACTTGGAAACATAGTCGACACAGACGAGGATATATTTATTACCGCACGAAGATGGAAAGGGTCCCATAAAATCTATGCCCCAAACGTCGAAAACTTCGCATTCAAGAATGGGCTTAAGTGGCATTTCCATCCTACTACTCTGCCTCCCAATTCTCTGGCACCTATCGCAACCTTTACAAAAGGCTTCTGCGTCCTTAAAAAGAGTCGGCCAGTAGAATCCGGCTTGGAGGATCTTTGCAACCGTCTTCGGTGTTCCATAATGACCTCCGGTAGGACCGCTATGGCATTGTTCTAGGATATCCCACTGATCATGCTCCGAACACACCGTCGAAGCAATCCGTCTTTCTGGACTACGAACAAATAAGGATCTTCCTGCAGGCGAGATATTTAAGATCGAGAAAAGAACTTTTTCTTCTCCTGATACGTCATGTCCTCTAAATGACCACTCGCTAAATAGTTGACGTAGTCAGCATACCACGGCCTAACCGTTTCAAGCTTCATCAATTGCTCAGTCGGAAAATCAATGCCTATATCATTGTGATTCTCTGCACCCTCATTTACTAGGCGAGATAAATGATCAGCCACAATATTCTCACTACCTTTCTTATCTTTAATCACAAGGTCAAACTCTTGTAAAATCGTAATCCATCGAAGTAACCTTGGTTTTGCATCCGCTTTGTCCATAAGGTAGCGTAGAAATTTGCATGATCGGTCCATACAACAACTTGAGACCCTAGAAGATAACTTCTAAACTTGTCAATGGCAAAAACAACGGCTAAGAATTCCTTCTCGGTTGTGGTATAATTGCATTGAGCGGGTTCAAGGTGCGGCTCGCATAATAAATGGGCTGAACCTTTATCAACTCTTTGACCTAAAGCTGCGCCTACGGCGTAATTAGAGGCATCGCACATCAACTCGAAAGGCTTGGTCGATCAGGTGCAACTAAAATAGGCAGCGATAAGCTTGTCTTTCGGACAATTGAAAGCTTCTTTGCACTTCGTGATCGAACAAGAAATCTACATCATCTTTCAAAAGATTTGATAAAGGCTTGGCGATGGTAGAAAAATCTTTAATGAAACGCTGTAAAGCCAACATGACCTAGAAAACCTCGTACCTCTTTCACTTTGTCTTAGGGTACGTCATCCTTTCAATGGCCGACCTTAGCCTTATCAACTTGAATACCGAGATCTGGACACCTTATGTCCCAAAGCGATTCCTTAAATCTACTAGAAAATGGCATTTCTCCGATTAAGCACCAGATTTTTCTCAACACACCGTTGGAGTACCATATCTAGATTCTTTAAGATTTCATCAAAGCTATCGCCGTAGACTGAGAAGTCATCCATGAAGACCTCTATGCATTGATCCACAAGTCCATCAAAAATGGCTAACATGCACCGTTGAAAAGTCGCGGGTGCATTGCATAGGCCGAATGGCATTCTGCGAAAAGCAAAAGTACCAGATGGACACGTAAAAGTTGTCTTCTCTTGGTCATTAGGATCAATGGCTATCTGGAAGTAGCCGAGAATAGCCATCAGGAAAGAATAATACTTATGACCACTCGGTCGTTCAATAAGTTGGTCAATGAAGGGTAGGGAAAGTGGTCCTTCGCGGTAACCTCATTAAGTCTACGATAGTCAATCGAGACTACAGAGCTTTGTCACGAGTCGTAAGGCAACTTCCTCCCCTTTTCATTCTTTCAATTGTGATTCCGCCCTTCTTTGGCACAACTTGAGTAGAGGTGACCACTCGCTTATCGGCGATTGCATAGATGATGCCCATGTCAAGCCACTTTATCACTTCTTTCTTGACAACCTCCTGTATATGCGGATTCACCTTCTCGAGGTTGTCTAACCTTTAGCTCCCTCCTCCGTTCGGATTTATGCATGCATACATCTGGGGTGATTCCTCGGATATCACCCACTTGCCATCGAGCGAGGATATTCTTTTAAGCACTTTATCACCTGTGCTTCTTTCTGAAGTCGAGTTCGAAGAAATGATCAAAGGCAATTTATCTCCATCCTTAAGAAAGATATACTTAAGGTGTTTGGAGCGGTTTGAGCTCTAAATCGGATGGTGGTTGCTCAATACTAGACTTTAACGGGCCACCTTTCTCTTTATGAGCTTGGAGTGGTTGACTAAAGAATAACTCATCTTCCCGAGGCTCAACCCGAGAAGGTTTGGATCAAATCATCCATCGGAATCCTCCGGTCAACACTTGCTTCCTTTTTCTTGTGATCGATAATTTTTCTTAACTCTTCATCTTTAAGCTCTTACGCGACTCTTCCCAATCATCTACTTCCCAATGAGTAGTCTCTCTCCAAAGTCTACCTCGTCCCAACTACCCATCAGAGCTTCTTCTTCACTAGGGATGAAGTCTTCACGACTCAGTTCTTTGAAATCATCGTTTGTTCTTTGGGCATCTCCATGCTTCTAACTCACTAATGAGGCTCGGTGTGAGCAGTGAAGATGACTTCGTCAATGCCTACGGCTTGAAATGAATTAGAAGATGGTCCGCGATCGGCTTGATCTTCAATGTCCATGACTTCAAAACACCTATCTCTGTCAACTCCTCACGCTTCTTGAGTATGCATCTTTTCATCCTCATAAATTGCTTCAACAAATGATATTTCATCGTTATGGTTCTTTCAGGACTTGTCCTCGTGTGAAGGTGACGGATGTGTCATCGACTCTAAGAGTAATCTGTCCCTGCGAAAGTCGATGAGGCGTTAGAAGTGTCTAAAAAGGTTCGGCCTAGAATTAGAGGCATCTCCTTATCAGGTGGATAGTCTAGAATAACCGATCGGTAGGAAGACTAAATGTTCAACTTGAAGGAGAACATTAGCTACACAACCGGCCGCAGACCAGCTTAGATCTCTACCATCGAAGAGAAATCGGGCGTTCCGCATCCTTTATCTAACCCGAGCTTTTTGCATACGTTTAATGGCATCACATTAATAGAGGCCCACGAGTCGCATAAGACATTTTCGAACAAATGGCCTTGATCTCACAGGAGATTGAAGGTACTGCAGGGTCACCTCGCTACAGCCGACTTTCTCGTGAAACCATCGCGCAATCTTCACGTAGCACTTCTTGACCATCCTCAAGCTTTCTCTTACTCCCATTGAGGAATTCTTTAAGATACTTAGAGCATTTAGGCGATTCGATTAATACCTCGGCTAAGTGGCATACTAACTTGAGTGTCTCTAAGCATCCTCTCACTCAAAGATCTTGCTTGTCACTAGTGAGGGCTTTCTCTCCTTTTTGGTGGATAAGGAAGGGCTTTATCATTCCCAGTAGCTTGATTCTTTATCGCCTCATCCTCCTTATCCTTCCATCTCACGAACTTTTCTCTTTTTTCTTAGTCGGGGGTACCGCCCTTGACTTTCCTTTCTTTCCTCATCATGAAATTATTTTCGTCCTCCAGAAGAATTGTCATTAAGCTCCTCATCATTGCTTTCTTCGCTATGTGGTTTTCGATTTCCCCTCACGAACTCATGGCGTCGGGAGGGGCTACTCGCTTCCGACATCTCGCGGGTCCAGCCTTTTACCACTTCTCAGCGTTACTTCATTCAACTCATCTTCTTGTCCATACTCCCGTTGTGGTGTAATGGCGGTGCAAATATTCACATCGACTTTTGGGTTTCTCTGGTATAACTCCGGAAGTTTACCGTGAGGTGCAACGCTATTTGTCCGGATCCGCCATCGACCAACTTGTCTCTCAATAGCTTTAACACTAGTAGAGGCGAGTCTTCACCGTGTCTACCAGCTCATCAAATTTGTGTTGAGGACACATGAGGTGGTATGATTTTGAGTTTGGTTCCATCCACCTTGAGGCCTTTGGGAGTTAGGAGTTGTCATTTGATAGTTTGAGTTGAAAGAATTAATTTGAAGGGCGGTGGTAACGAAAGCGATTGAAGTTTTGTCATTTGAAATCTGAGTAGTTACGGCTTTGATTGAAGTTTCGGAAGGGTTGGTTTTGATTATCCATTAGATTTATTTCTTCCGTCATCTCCGTTACTACCGCATTCCAAGATCGAAAATTGCGTCGAAGATTGGCCATTACCGCTTGCTTATCAATTCCATCGAGCAACCAGCGACTTTGTATCGTGATCGCTTGCGTGCCTTCTTCTTAACAACATTGGTCTTCTTGGGAGTCGACCACATATTGTTCTTGGCGATGGTCTCGACCACTCTGAAAGAGCCTCATCACCTCCCTAAGAAGGATCCATGGCTGTGGAGTCAAGATAGTCTCGATTAGGTTGAGAGACACCTCTATAGAAACGGTTCAGCAGCCTCATGTCCTCTGTCATATCCGTGATTGGGGCATTTCCTCATCAAGAGATTCAATCTCTCCCAAGCTTTGCCAAGCGATCTCATCCTCCAATTGCTCAAGCGTAGCTATTTCGTTTTCATCTCCATAATCTTGCTGGTGAAACCCACTTAGAGAGCGAAGGCTTTTTGACATCATTCCATGTATGGAGAGAATGATGTGCCAACGATTTAAACCACCGACTTGCTTCACCTTTCAAAGCAAAAGAAATAGCTTTAACTTGACTATCTCAGAATCAACACCAGGATAATGAGTACGCTTCACGATTTATGCGAATGTGGATAAGAAGTCGTGCGGATCTTCCCGAGCAAGCACCATGGAAAGAGCTATTCTCGAACTAGAGCAACTTCTCGTTCTTTAGATCGAAATTCACTCCTCCCATGTCGGGAGACGAATAGTCTATGCCCCTCGAGAAAGTCTTGATTTAGATATGGGGGTGTAGGGATCACAGTTCAGATTGATTAAAGCGGTTTTGTCTAAATTGTTGAAGTTGTTGATTTATTATACTTGTTGATTCTCAACATGTCGCAGAGCTTGCATCTGATGAAGGATTAAATTTAAGCGAGCTTGGGGATCGTGGATTTGGAATTGGTGGATCTTGATCTGCCATTATGTCCAAATCGAGGAAAAGCCTTTTACTACAAATAGATCGTTCGTGGCTCGAGATTGAAGATTAGAAGTCCGCTTCTTACTCTCGTTTGCATAAAACGAGAAGAAAGGAAAGGAAGAAATCAACCTTAGGGTTGATTAGAACGAGTTTAGAAAAGGTTTGATGGTTTAGAGGAGAAAAGAAAAGAGAAGATAGAAAAGAAGTGATGATTGAGTGATCGAATCTGGCGTTCGAGTGTTAGTGGGCGTTCGTTCGAGAGATGAGCGCTGCGTTCAAATAAATGAGCGGTCGTTGGGAACAGGATTGAAGTGGGCGGGCGTTCAAGTCATTAAACGCTCAAATCTGCACCGAAAATCTAAAACTAAGGCTTAAAACTTAAAAGCGAAATAGAAATAATTAAGGAAACTAAAAGAGCGTAAGGAAATAAATAAAGGCTAATCTAAAATTACAAGCAAAGAAATCTAAAATTATAGA
>JAOBSW010000693.1:0-32500 GCA_026214975.1 Gentiana macrophylla
TGATCCTTCCGACTTAGCCGCTTTAGCTTTTCCTTCATTTGTTTCGTCTTTACTCGGCCCGAAAGTGAGTCCGCTTTGCCGATTCAACTGTTTTCTTCTTTGTTTCTCATTTGAAAAGAATCTTTGTACTTCACCGATCTTTGATTGGGGTGAGATCGGTGTACACCATATTCAAATATTAATGTGCATCGCTTGTAGTATAACTTAGACTTGTCCAAGGTCATCACAGATTTCCTTGGTTACAAGTCGGACCTTTAATGTCTGCATTGCTTCTCTCGTGGTGCTTGGTTGGCTTCACTCTGCCGAATATCTGCTTTTTTTTGCTTTTCCGTCCTACCAACTAGTACAATACTTGTCGACTCAACTTATACAACATGTCGACTCTAAGTAAAGACTTATACAAATAATTCTAAATTATTTCGGGCTTGCTATAACAACTAGTATGGCCATCATCAAAACATAATAAAATGTTCTAATAAACTAAGCACGAAAACCCTAAATCATCGGTTAGGTTGGATTTCATGTCATCGTCTTCTATGTCTGATATGGAATTCATTCAACCTTTATTCTTTGGAACTCGGTTAAGTATATGTATGGAATAAGGGCACCATCCCGAAATAGGTAAATGACATTTTGCATGGCTTACATCACACTTATATCGTATAAAGTGTTGTTTCCATTTTTGAAACACGATCGGATGGCGTATCCCAAAATGGTATCATTTAAGGGAGAATCTAATTCTTTTTTAGACAACTTCTGAAACACCCTTCCGGTATTAATTGCTTCAATACAATTGAAGATTAATTTCTATGTAGCTCATCAATCTCATATTCGTACCAGCTCAAACTTTTCGGGCTTTCTGAATTGTTGTACTTCACTAAGTACAATCAATTATTTCTAAAAATAGTCATAGAGAATAATAAGCAATTATTTGTAGCATTAATTGTCATAAGCTAACAAACATCGGTATGTTTAGGCTCTAGACAATTTTTCTAGAATTTATAACCTTTTTCATAAAAGGGTATTTTAGCCATCTTTAGATAAGATACGTATTATCCACATGATTCATAATCACTTTGTTCAGACATCATCAGAATGAAATTTGATTACACGTCTCTCTTCCAGAGAGTCTACATCTAGAACATCCACAAATATCAATGATAACATCCATTCAAACATTTGGTTGAGATTTCATCACCTATATCGACTATATAGTGATCATAATCTAGTATGTTAGATTTAGTGACCATTCAACTTTATCGGAACAACATTTTTTCCATAAAATTGAATATGTCTATTAAATCCTAGCAAACAACTAAACTCATGTTCTTCATTAGAACATGAACACAATAACATTTATTTAGTTCCTTTATCGATTTACCATATTCGTAATACAATAACGAAAAATGTTGCAACGTTTCCTTCACTTTTCGTATCTTAGTACATTCCATCTTTAATCCTTCTAATTTAATAATACTCATAAGATATCATATATCTAAGAGTTGACTTGAACTTAGATGGATTTACCTCATTTACTTGCTTAGAATGGAGACTTCGAAAAGTTCTCTATTTAAGAATATGCCCTAACTTTTCTTTTTAATCCTTTAAGAACTAGTAAATGTTTCTCAATTTAATCATCATAAGGCTTTAGAGAAATTACAAGAGCTATGTTTTCAAATAATCTTTAGTGGCCAAGATCCCATCTAGTTACACCGATTCCGATGAGGGCCGATCAACCGAATAATTTGAAGGGTAGGTAACACTTTGTCAATCACATCTCTATGTGACTCTTGGTGGTTGACTAGTCAACTCTTTGACACTACACATCTATATGTGGTAGTCAACCCCTTGCCTCGAGAATAAGATGGTCCTGACGAAGGCCAATCACCGCAATATTCTAGTCAAGTCATAACCCAATATTCGCGAGATCTTATATGATCATATCTCAATAACGATAATATACCCGAGGTAAGTCAACTCCCGATGGGGGCGATCGATTGGATACGAACAAGGGCTCTTCACCGTCGCTATAATATTAGGAGACTATATTTCAACTTGATTTTTGTTGTGGAAGTCTTTATGTAAATTAATTCGCTTAATTAATTTTAATTATGGTCTCATCAAATACATCTATCTCTATAGACATACATCCTACATATTCATCTTGATCATGCCTAGTCATGCATCTATCGTATCATATAAAATAAATACAAGCACAAAATAAATAAATGCGTAAAGTAACCGGTATGACCATGGATTTTCCTAAGTGCGGTTCGAATACAAACTAACAAAGCCACTGGTCACAATCTAGGGTAGTTTCTACAACCATCAATAGGATCTTTAATGCGTTATCTCGAATGGAATCTTTATTCATCGTTCTTTGGTCTCCATCTTACGCTCCATTCTTGTTACATAATAATCTATCTAATAAATTAATACACCCGTCGCACACGCGGCGGAGCTAATGGAATGTGATAAATGCAGTAAAATAAACTAGATCACGTTCTTAATAACGGCTTAGATAATTTTTAAACCAACGAAAATTATAAATCACACACATCTCTCCAATTGGTCGAGTCCATGATGAATCAGGGTCCATATAATCAAATTATATCTAACACATCTAATCCATGCAATAAAAATTTTATGAAAAAGATAAATATTAAAATTACCAACTTGCGTCATAATTAATTGATTAACGTTTAATCAATTAAATAATTTTATCTAATCAATCAGCTAATTAACATTTAATCGATTAATTGATTTTAATCGAAATAAAATTAACGATTAATTTTAAAATCGATTTTTATTTTAATTTTATTAATTAGAAATATTCTAAAATAAAAATAAACATAAAAATAAGTCTCTTTTGTTTCCCCACCTTTTGATTCGTAATCAAAAGAGATGCTTTTGGTTTCAAAAACCAAAAGGCACCCACCTTGGCCCTTTCCAAAATCAAATATTTTTAAAAAGGCCTAGGCCTATTCCAAACAAAATTTAGAAAGGCCTAGGTTAATCATAGACCCAAATAAGAACCATAAACCAATTCTTCTATACTATAGTGTCATGTGGCATCCCAATGGCCCAACTATTTGAACCATTGGTTAGCAACATGACATTAACTAAACTAAGAGATATCAATGAACAGTAAAAATTCACAAAAGCAACAAAACACAAAATCGACTTCCACCACACACAACCGACCGACGCCGGCAATCTCTAAGAGCGAGGATGCCACCGGCTGTATTATGACAGGGGGCCGCCACTTCGGCCGCGCCCCCAAAACCGATCCTTCCTTTATTTTTTTTGTTATTCGTTTCATGAATTTAAATCCTGCATCTACTATAAATTAATTACTATGCAAATTAACATGCTTATTGCTTAAGTTTGAAGCTCGCTCAGATACCACTATTAGGCAATCTATGAGGGAACATAGCGGAATTTAAAATTTATTTCCTAATAACCCAAGATCAATTTCGTTTAAGCAACAAGCATAAAAGAAGTAGACGTAGAATATACCTTGGATGATCTAAAATAGATCGTCGCTTTATCTACGGTTGTAGTTTCTTTACGAAGCCGCCCAAGTGTTCGGCATTTACCGTTGATCAACAAGAATAGCCCACCGGAATCCCATCATGGATTGCTACCAGAAAAAGTCAGCTGCTAGGCCGCCTTTTTCTTTCTTCCAGATCTCTCTCCCAAGAAACTCTCCTAATTTTCTAGTAGAAAATAACACTTGTAATTGTGATACAAAATAGCTTGGCACCCACTCCTTATTTATAATGAAAGAGGTGCCTATTCTCATTACGCGCTTTTTAGAACTATAAATAAGAGGCACTAGCCTCGCTTGTAAATGTGCCAAGTGTGCAATAAAAGCTCTCTTTATCCTTTTTCTTTATGAGTACTAGTCATGGATTCGATGGATTCACCGTCTAAGTTGCAATCTACGGAGGATCTGCACTCATATTCGAGGGTATGATTTTCCGGCTTTCTAGATGTAGATTCATCGTTATTTTCCTTGTGATTCGTATGGTTTAATTTTTTGTATCCGTTCTTCTATTTGTAGTTAGTTTATTTTACCCCATGAATGTTTAAATCTTAATCGTTGGTGAAGAAATCAGGAATGAAAGGTTGTGTTCTTCGAAGCCCTAATTGGTGCCACCCACGTTTAATCAAAGCAGATTTAATTTACATGTTTTTAGCCTGATCAACTATATGCTTGTTTTAAGTAAATTAACATGAAGGACTATTAGTGAAGTGTTAGTTCGGATGAAGTCTTGATCGATCCATAGGAGCGTGCTAGTCAATCCATGATAGTTGCTGTAGGAGGTCCTCGGTCTTCACTGTCTAGTCCTAGTTCTTATTGCTTGTGAATTAATACAACCAAAAAGAAGGAGGTTAATTGCACATAGGCACCTAACTTGTCTGTCAATGGAAGTAGCGTAACATTAGGGATTTGCACCGTAATTTGTCAAAGATCTAAATTTACCAACAAGGATGGTTGATTCATGAAGGTGGGGGAATAACTAATCACTCATAGTTAGAACTAATCTATTTTACTCGAGAGGAGTATACTCATGTTTGATCTTATGTGTTTATTGGTACCACCATATAACTTTTTCCGATTTATAGTTGGTCGTAGACTATAATCGTGACAATTTTAATCAACCTTGACTTGCCAAGATTGCTGCCTTTACATGCACTAGTCTTATTGCTAGTAAGTGCTTTGCATACGGATCAAGACTTTTGGTGCCGTTGCCGGAGAACTTATGTCTAAAATACTTTTAATATTGATTGAGAGTCCATATATTTTGTTAATCGAGTCTGTTTTGAAGTCTGTTAATTATTTGGGTCGATATAAGGTCTGCTCAGATCTATTCTAGAAATTTTGGTCGGAAGCCGCGAGAGTCCCTCCCGCAGCCCACACCGACCCGAGTTTCACGAAACCGCTCTACTCCATCGCAATCAGTATTATTGTTTTCCAGTCTACCAGGGCACGTGTAACGCACCCGACAGGCAAGTAACTAACCTTTTTCTTTCTTTCACGTCTTGTAGTACATTATGCGAAGTTTAAGAACCAGGCTCGAGTTTTTTTTTCAAATCGAAAAGTACGCAAAGAAGAAACAAAAGAAGCTCAAGCAAGAAAGAGGTTGGCTGACGAGGTGAGATCGGGCGGAAGAAGTGAGAAAGATAGAGATGAGAAGATTCCACATCTAGAGGAACTAGAGGAGACAATGGCACAAAACGGGGATAATGGAAGGAGGAACGAAGCAGGAGTAGTAGTGCAAGAGATGAAGGACATTACTGAGTTATGCGATGCCAACGATGGAGAAATTCGTGCCCGCAATTGTTCAACCGAGCTGCGGCCAAGTGTTTTCATCGGAAGACCAATGTCATCTGAGACGGTGACAAACGTCAACACATTCCATGTAGTACCAAATGAAGATCCAGTGTACATGTCAAGAACTTCTTGAAATTGTAAGCAAAATCAAACCATCGACGTGTTCGAAGACAACAAAGCAAACTCAAGTTGTTTCCATTCCAACTCAAAGATAAGGCAAAGATATGATTGTTGTCTCTTGCGGCTAGATCTATCCAATCTTGGACAGATCTGTTGCATAAGTTCATGAATAAGTACTGCCCACCTGGGAAGTCCTTGCAAATGAGACAGGACGTTATGAATTTCAAGCAGAAACCGGCCGAAACATTTGAGGAAGCTTGGGAGCGATTCAAGGAGGCAAAACGAAAATGCCCTCACTATGATATTGCTCTACCTAACCATATGCACATTTTCTATCATGGATTGAGGCCAAGTGAACAAATGAGAGTTGATGCGTCAAGCAATGTATGTTCCGCATTATTATCACTTGAAGAAGCTGAAGAGAAATTGGAACAAATCACACTTTGCAGCAAATGGGGAACACACCAAACTAAAAGCGTAAAAGTAGCCTTGGGGCGATTTGGAGAAGACACTTCTCAAAAGATCTTATAAATGACTAATGGTAATGAATGAGAACATGGTTGGCATGCAAGATCGCATTGCCATGGTAGAAAAGGTCCATGGAATTGAGATAACCAACACTAAGGACATGAATTATCTGGGAAGGTAAGGGAATCCATATAGGGACGGATATCGTCCAGGTTCTCATGACCACCCTAGTTATCGACTAAGTGATCCTGCTGGCGGTTTTCGACAGAGTGATTTTAATGGTGGAGATAAACCTAAGAAAACTAGTGGATTCATGCCTCAATTTAATAAGCCCAGTGGTTGGGAAGCAGCCATGGATAAAATGAGCTCAACTGTAACCGACACGGTAAATCAATTAACCAAATCCATGAGCAAGGTCAGTGCAAACTTCACAATTTATTGTCAGATGAATGACACAAGAATGACCAATCAAGAAGCCTTAGTGCAAAATCTATCACACCAAGTGGGGCAGATTGCCGAACAAGTGTCAGTCAGTCCTCCAGGAGGTTTACCAATAAACACCGAAAACAACCCAAATGATGTGAAAGCGATCATGACAAAGGAGTGTAAAGGAATTACCTAAACCACCATCGAGAAGAACCAGAGAACATTGATGAGCAAAGAAATCAGTAGAATCAAAAGCATCAAGAGATGCGTGACTCACGCGACATCACCTGCAGCCACGGTAATCTATAGAAGCAGCAGACGATCAAGGAGCACATCAGCAGGTAAGTCTAAACGAACTATAACTATTAATCCTGCTACTTTACCCTATCCACCTAGGAAATCAAAGCCTAATCATGATGATGCTAAGTTTAGAAATTTTATCGAAATGTTTAAAAGTCGCAAGTTAATATTCCCTTGGTAGAGGCTCAGCGGGGAATGCCGAGTATGCTAAGTTTCTCAAAGAAGCCTCTACCAAGACAAAGTTATTAGACTTTGAGACTATTTTCTTGAATAAGGAATGCTCGGCAGTCTTTCAACGCAAACTGCCTCATAAGTGTAAAGATCCTGGAAGCATCCTCATACCATGTACAATTAGAGGAGTATGCCTAAATAAAGAATTATGTGATCTAGGGGCAAGCATCAACTTGAAGTGACATTCTATTTTTTCATAAGTTAGGCATGAAAGAATTAAATGAGACATCAATAACCCTTCAAATGGCAGATAGGTCTATGAAACAACCATGTGGGGTTGTTGAGGATGCCTTGGTTAAAGTTGATAATTTTGTGTTCCCAGTAGATTTTATGGTGCTAGACATGGAAGTCAACAATGATGTTCCCCTAATCATAGAAAGGCCTTTCCTAGTGACTAGCAAGACTTTAATAGATGTTCATAATGGAGAGCTAATGTTAAAGAGTAAACGAGGACAATGTGGTCGTCAATGTGATGAAGACGATGGGGTATACGCGAGATGAAGGAGAAGCATACTATATGCTGGATGACATTGAGGAGCTAGTTTTGAAGTTGCAACACCAGTTCGCAGTTGATCCTGAAGTTGAGGAACTTTACTATTGAAATAAGAAGAAGACGAGGAGGAGAAAGTCTGTCCTGGATGCAGCGAAGTTCATGTATAGAAACTATATCTTCTGTGGATATAGAAGTACCCATTCATAGACCTTCATGGCACAAATTCATTGATTTACAGTTGACTGGCAAAATACTGAAATCGTCATTGGAAGAACCACCAAGAAGCTTAACGCTTAAACATTTGCCCTCTCATCTGAAGTACGTATACTTACAAGATGACACTCTCCCCGATTATTTCGTGAGCTTTATCACCATTAGAAGAGGAGGCTGTTAAGAGTATTGAGGAGCATAAAGGAGCATTTGTGTGGACTATAGCGGATATCTGAGAATAAGCCTCTCGGTGGGTGTGCATAAAATCTCTATCAATCCCGAGAAGAAAGTAGTGGCTCAACCTCGAGAGAAGGTTCACACCGCAATTGAAAGATGTTGTTAAGGTGGAGATCATAAAGATCTTTGGAAATGGGAATCATATTCTCATTCTTGACAAAGTGAATGGGTAAGCCCGATTCATGTGGTGCCCAAGAAAGGGGAATCATTGCCCAACCTAATGAGTTTGACGAATTGATCCGTGTGAGACTAATAACTCGACATCGAGTCTCAGATCGACTTCATGAAATCGAATGACGAACTCGAAAGATCATTTTCCACTACCGATTATCGACTAAATGTTTGAAAGATTAAGTGGTCATGCTTTTATTGTTTCTCGGATGGATATTCAGTTACTACTAGATCCATATTGCTCTGAAGACCATGAGAAAACAACTTTCACATGTCCATATAGAACATGCAGAGAAACCGATCTGCCAATCAATAGAAAGGTGTAGAATAAATCTCCTTATTGCCTATAATAAAGATGCCTTTTGGACCTTGCAATGCGCCATATACATTCCAGAGATGCATGATGTCTTTATTTGCGGACATGGTAGAGGATTTTCTAGAAATATTTATGGATGATTTTTCTGTCTTTGGAGATAACTATGATGAATGATTGGATAATTTGGATAATTGTGTTGGGTCATAGAATTTCAAAGAAAGGAATGGAAGTTGACAGAGCCAAGATTGAAGTGATAAAGAAGTTACCACCTCCAACAAATGTGAGCCTTTCTTGGCCACGCAGGATTCTATAGGGGGTGCATAAAGGATTTCTCTAAGATTTCTAGGCCACTAACCAAATTACTTGCGAAGGATATACCTTTCGTATTTGGAGAAGAATGCAGGAAGCATTCAACACATTAAAGAAAATTTTGATAACTGCCCTAATTCTGGTATCACCAGACTAGAACAAACCTTTCCAGCTGATGTGTGATGCTAGTGATACAGCAGTTGGAGCAGCACTGAGCCAGAGAGACGGTAAAATCTTTAAGACAATATATTACGCCAGTTATACCCTCAATAGTGCCCAGAGAAATATGCAACCATAGTGAAGGAACTCTTGGCTGTGATATTTGTATTTGACAAATTTAGGTCATACCTGGTAGGATCTAAATGTACTATTTTCACTGACCATCAGCCTTGAATCTATCTTCTGACCAAGCCAGACTCCAAGCCAAGATTGTTAAGATGGATTCTAATCCTACAAGAGTTTGACGTGGAGATTAAGGATAAGAAATGGTCTGAGAACCAGATGGCTGACCACCTATCGAGGCTAACATTGTTGGAAGAAGGACAAACTACTGAGATCGAGGAGTATTTTCCAGATGAACAACTTTTTGCCGTCTCGGTAGTAGCTCCAATCGAATCTCATCCTAGACACAATAAATCAAGAGTGGGAAATGTATACCCATTGTTTGCAAACATAGTAAATTGTCATGCGGAAAGATACCTACCACCAGAATTCACGAGTATGTATAAGAAAAAGTTCTTTAATGTCTTAAAGCATATTACTGGGACGATCCCTACCTGTTTTAAATGTGCCCAGATAACTTTAATAATTTTTTGAAATTGAGTAAAAACAAATTTAACAAGGTCAGAAGCTTCAGATTTATGCCTCATAAGAAAAACCCAAGTAAATCTAGTGAAGTCATCTACAATAGTTAAGAAATATTATTGTCCATTGACAGTATGTTGTCTTAAGGGACCCCAAATATCTTGTTAGGTGTGATGCCCGAAAGACAATTTTGTAATTGTTTTATTTAATAAATGAAATGATATTGTTATTCATATTTATTATTCTCATATTCACCGATGTGACAATAGTAATTACACTACGTAAAACCCTAAGTATATCGTTTATGTAATCACTTAACTCGGTGTATGGTATATACACGGGAGGATTGAGTTAGTGAAGATTTACTTAAAATACAATTAGCCCGTAGTGAAGTTAATCGAGAGTATCGGGTCTCTCCTTTAACGTGCTATTAATGCGCCTGAGAACACGGTTGGTGTGATTGTCTTATCCGGACTTTCGGTTAAGAGAACCTAATGGGCATTTATATATGATGGATATATCATATGAAATTTGGACCGATTTGATTAGAGTTCACGATATGATTCCGTAATCGAAGTCTTATCGAATCAATGGATGATCATATTTATGGATATATCTTAATCTCGAGGTGATCACGATCCAACCGCTTGAATCGGTATGAAGTTTGACTTGACGGTTAAGGATTACAATCGAGTCCGTGGTCCGAACTACCCCATCTTGGCATTGTCTTTGGATTGAGTGAGTAGTGCGTGTTATCACAGATAAGAATCCATTCCTTCCATTTATGGAAGTAGATAGACGATTCCTTTATTTGTTAATCCTAGAAACCGATCGATCGCGCTGAGTTCATATCACATCGATTGATCACCGGTGAGTTGTATGAATTAATTGATCACTAGGGGTTAATGGTAAATAAGGATAAGAGGTTCTAAATAGGGTTAACGGTAACTTCCCGATTTAGAAAGAACGATCTATGGAGGATTAATCCATATGTAATGATTATATCAATGACGCTTATTATTATTCTCGTGAGGAGATAAATATAATCTCATAATCGGAGGAGTGCGATCACGGGATTATGGTGGCATATTCTGTGATTGATTTATCGAATATAATTATTCTATAATTATTTATTTGATTTATCGGAACGTGATTATTAGTCCATGGTCCCGACGTGCCTCCTAATATAGCATAGCTATTCTCGGACGTCGAATCCTAATAATATTAATTTAGTTCTTGTTGGACTTTATTAAAACGATATGTGAATTAATTGTTTAAATGGACTATTAAATTAGTTGGGCTAAAATTAAATATGTGGAAAAGACATTTTCCATAATCTTGGCCCAATTATTGTGTGATGGCAAAATTAATATTGACTAGGTCAATATTGTTAAATTTCGCCCCCCCTCTTTTAATATGGAACAAGAAATTATTTTCTTGTGTATTAATAAGACATATGCACAAAATATTTATTGGATAAATATTTATGGAAAGAAATAAAGATAAATATTATCCTAGATTTGTTCTAGAATATTATGGGATTATCTTTTATTTAATAGGATTATCATAATTGATTTTGTATTAATTATTAAATCCTTGGAGGCTAAGTTTTTACTCTCCTATATAAAGAGAGTTCTCCCAAGCCTTAACACACATGTAATTTTAGACTTCTACCTCTTAGAGAGGAGAAGGAAAATTTCGCCAAGGGAGAATAAGGGAAAATCTTGGAGATTTTTCCGGTAGCATATCGGAAGGGTTCGAGTCGAGAATTTCCTTCCACCGGGAGTTGCTTGGATCACACATACGGAAGATCGTGGTGCTCTTCACACTTTCCTTCGTTCATCCTATCATGCGGTTCTTCAACTTGGATTTTGAGATCCAAGAGGTATGATCTACAACCCCTTGTAGATATATAGTCTAGTTGTTTTATTACGTATATATTATAGATCTAGATCCATTAAATCGCTTCCGCTGCGGATGATATTACTAACATATCTATGTAAACAAGATAAAATATAGCATTCACAACAGTAGTGCTCAAAGGAAAATGATTTTTCTTCGGTTTAGCCATAAGACAAACATAACAAAGATCATGATTACAAAATTACGACATCAAGATATCTTGTGTACTAATGACTTGCGACGCTTATCTAACACGTGTCCTAGTCTATAATTCTATAAAAGAGCATCATCTAATCTATCAGACAAAGTATGATTTTCTACAACATTGACAACTAAGAGTCTTATTGGTTGATCCATGACATAGAGTCGTTTGTGTAACTCAGCTGAACCAATCCCTTTCTTGTTCTTGTCCTTCAAAACACACTTGTTAACATTAAAAACAACTGCACCTTTTGTATGATTAATAAAGGCTGGTAAAGAAAAAAAGATTATACTTAAAACCAGGAATGCAAAACACATCATGTAGGACCAGCTGAGGGTTTACCCTTACTTGTCCTATGTGTGTGACTGAAACATCCATTAGGTAATCCCATTTTTATACTAGATAAAGGTTTGGGATTGCTTAACAGATTTAATGATCCTACAATATGATATGTGGCACCAGAGTCCAAGATCCATTATATATATATCTTACTAAATTTAGACCAACCGTCCCTGTAGCAGGTGAGTAGTGTGTCACAATGTTAGTAGGATGTTGTCCAACAACAAATCATCCATGTCTAGGAGGATCAAAACTCAGCAGAGCCATCAACTTATGAAGTTGCTGTGCAGTAACATTGGGAAACCCTGGTCCAGCAGACCTATTTTGGGCCTGATCTTCTTCTGTTGATTGTTCTTCCTCTACCAAATTAGCCCTTCTTGACTTAAAACCAGGAGGATAACCATGTTTCTTGTAACAAGTCTCTTCAGCATGACCATTGAATCCACAAAAACTACATTGAACCTTCTTGAGATTCTTAGGTGCAGGATTTGGCAAAGAGTGCAAGAGTTAGGTCTGTGCGACTACTTGATTTTGCACTGGTCAGCTTTTTTGAGACAAAAGAACCATAGATTCTTGATTTTTTTTCTCTATTAGCTATATACAACTTTTGTCCTTCTAATTTAATGTCCATTGCAAAGGCATCGTGAATTTTTGGAAAAGGCACCATCAACATTGCTTGTGAAACCATTGGTTCAAACTCATCCCTTAAACCTTTAAGGAATTTCATGAAATGTTCAATTTCATATGCTCTATTAATACGCTAATTGCATTGCAATGACATTGAGAATCACAATAACAAATTGATACTGGCCTGATAGTCTTGATTTCTTCCCACAGAACCATCAACTTTGTGAAATATTGTTTGATGAATCAAGCACCATGCCTTAGCAGATGATGCATCTTCAAGAAGATCTCAATGCCTCAAGGCATCAACATTGGAGAATCTAGCCGAAAGATTCTTCCAAACTACATGTGCACTTTTGAAGTACATCAAACTCGAGCAATGGTGTTCTCTCTGAATTCAAGATTCATGATCTCACCATTGTATCACAATGGTTTCCATGCATGGAAATCGCTTCGGCCTTTTGATTTTGCCGTCTATGAAGCCAATTTTATTCTTGGTGATTAACACCATCTCCATAGACATTTTCCAAGGATTTGAGTTGTTGCCATTCATCAATGACTGAACAAGAACTAAAGATGGATTATCATTAGGATGAAAATAAAATGGACTGGAAGGACTTATTTCTTGATTCTTAGTTGGCATGGCAATCAAGAACTCCAGAATTGATCACAAATCAACAATGAAAGTGAAATTACAGAAAAAAAAAACGATCAACAAATACAAGAAAACTGTCTTTCAGTGACGAAAATTTAATGACAGTTTGTAATCCCGTCATCAAATTGTTGTTTTAATGACAGGAAAAATGTAAAAAATAAAAATAAAAAATTTATCATGAAATTTGTTATCCTATCATTGTTAATCTCAAATCCCGTCATTATGGATACACCAAAAACAATCCTGTCATTATCTTTTCAAAGTTTAAATTATAAATTTTTTAAATTTATATATTTTAGGGGATAATACACAAAAAATTTATTAAAAAGTTAATCCAACCACATTAAGTCCCCTGTAAGTTATATTCACTTCACCGGTGGTTTTATGGAAAGTCAGGCACCACCACGTCAGATTTCTTGTCATGATAAATCTCTTTTAAGAAGGCAGGTAAAACGTCAATACATAATTCATATTTCTGGTAGACAGCGCATGTTATTTGTCGTTTTTATTGATCCCTGGATCGTGCTCATCGTTCGGCCTGGGATCATAATAAAATTTCCCTCTCTTCACCATGTCCCTAACCTAAACCCTTCTTTCGTCGGTGCCGGATCGACGGAGTCGCTACTCCCGGCATAATATGCTGCTCATCTCTTTCTAAAGTGCCACTCTTTTCCATGTCCTTAATTGAGTTAGTCACAGGTGGGTTTTTGGTGGTTGTATCAGATTTTGATGCGGCGATGCTGAAAACAGGGTTCCGACACCTGTTTTGTTCAATATATGCTGCGATTCTCTTAGATTTTCTATCTTGATGTCTCACAAATCACTTTTTGTGTCATGTTTGTATTTTTTATTCAATTTTATGGTTTTTTTCTAAGATTTTGTACTGGTGGTGGTTGGTTTTGGAGTAGATATAGATTTTCTATCTTGATGTCTCACAAATCACTTTTTGTGTCAGGTTTGTATTTTTTATTCAATTTTATGGGTTTTTCTAAGATTTTCTACTGGTATTGGACCTATTGGTTGGTTTTGGAGTAGATATAGCGGAGGTTTGTTTTCTTCAATGCTTATTTCTTCTAAAATGAAGTCCTATTTTTTATATTAGCTCTGTCTCTTGGATGTGGATTTTTTCTCCTCTGCATTACCTAATTTGAGTAGTTGTTGATGAATTTACATTTTAGCATTATTTTGGGATATTTTGTTGCTTTGTTTGGTTTGTCGACAATGTGATGGGAGTTTATGTTGTTAAGCGTTAGTTTTGCTGGTGGCTTGCTTGGCTTATCAGACATTTTCGTTGATCACGACTATGTATATATGTATGTGTGCATATGTGTTTGTATAAATATATGTATGTCATCATCAACTTTTGATTTATCCATAATCAAGAACACGATTCATATCAATATATTTGTTTACACCTTTTCTGAGCAGTTCATGCTTACCAAAGAAGAGACAAACTTTCAGATATGAAAAGGAGTTTATAATGTTGGTTATAATGAAAAGGTGTCTTATAATGTTGATTTTCTTCCTACGTACTCATTAAGATACACAAAAAATGAAACAAGGTATTAGTTCTTACACACATCACAAAAAAATTGAGCCTTGTGTTTGTTTTTCTTGGAGCATGATGTCCTTTTCTCTGAGCAATGAAGGTACCACTTGAACAAGTTCAAAACTTGTGGCAACTCTTGTGTATTCATCCAGAAAGGGCATGCATATATTGCCTTGATTCCGTGGATAAGGTTAATCATATATATACATCATCCGTGTTGCGGATATTCCCGATTAATGTGTATAAGGTCCATATTTTTGCTAATGCAAATGTATGATTTCCTTGTGGTTTCTCTTGTTGGAATACACTTTCACAACATTCTCTCAAAAGCGCATGTCCTAAAAAATAGGTTATGAGCTTTTCCATATTCATAAAAGTTTGTTTAACCTATATACCTTTGAGTCATGCAAAGCTTTCAATAATGGGCCACGTCGATGGTTATTACATGTCCGAGAAGCAAAATACATTCTACACATGTGTTCGTACTATTTTCTTTCTAAATTTATTTTCTGTGTATTGAAAAAAAAAAAAAAGGAACCCACAATTCTCATTCTTCTGACTTTTGATACCCACTCCCAGGACTAACACTATCATAATCATGTTTGTACATAAAACGTCACATCCTCCTTCTGTACTTCAATGGATTTTAGTTCATTGCACATCCATTTTCTGTGACAACGTACAAAGATGTACCTATTGCACGCTGGTGAAACTGTAGTTGGACGTGTTCTGTTCTGTTCAGAAATTGAGTTTTATCTATCTTTATTGTAGGAGATGGCTGTTAGATTTTTTGTGTTAAGTATGGTGAATCATTTATCTATTATACCTTGCTAACTACTGACAAAAAATTGACAAGCCTTTTTTTTCATGTAAGGTTCCCAACAAGAATTCAAAGAAAATGCACACATTAGTAACACACATCTGCAATATTACAGTAAGGTATGGGTTTAGTTTCTGAGTTGATATTGGCTTGATTGCTTCATGCTCTTACGTCATCTTCATCTGCCCTTACTGTGTTATTATTGTTATTTATTCCATAGTTATTCTGCTGATAGCTTTTGCGTGGGGCCATGGACAATGATTTTTGTTTTACTTTCACATTATGGGTTTAAGCCTACATATTAACCTATTTTATTTTGTACAAGCTGGTCAACACTTTATGTTTTGTGCTTATGTCGGCTTTCTTTCTTGTTTGAGAGTCCCATAGTTCGTGTAGAATGGTCTACACCAGTTTTTGTCTTTGTTTTGAGTACCATGCCTTTGTTATGTTGACCATTTGGTGTTTAATTACCATGACTTTGTTTAGTTTTTAATTGTATGTATGAACGAATATAATGAGTGACCATATGGGTGATAACAAAATTTTACTAAGCTTTTGTCTCTTTATGTTCTGCCCTAATTCTATATGATAAATGTTCAGTTTCATCCATGCATATGTTCCTCTATGTTAGAAGTAATACTTATTGCAAATCAAATTTTACATATGTATAACACAGATCTTAGTTTTGTTGAGATCATTACTATATGGAAATTATGTTGTGTTTCATTAATATCTAGTGAATGTAAACTTTATTGAAGTTTGTTATCGTTACCTTGCTTTGTTTTATGTCCTTGCTGTTGTGGAAGACATGCAAATGCAGTTTGTTTTTCGATTTTCATTCAGAACTCCTACTTAGTAATACTCTTAACTAGCTAATAGACACAGTATGAATGCTGCCCACAAGTTAATGTATAAAAGTTGTAAAAATGTTCCCATGAATATGTATTGGTTGCTCTTTCTTTGTAACTTGTCTTATTCTTCTTTGATGACTGACCTAATGTTGTTGTCAGGTAAATTAGCTAATTGTCTCCCAATTTATAAGTATGCACTACACCAAACAGGGGTAACTGAACTCAACTGATTCTGAACTATGTTTTGATAGACATCCGGCATGTTCTAACCACCACTACCAGTGAAGTGATCTATATTGCAATTGATCCTATTCAATTGAGATGGTAAGGTCTGGTTATTTTTCCTTACTATTTATTGCAAACATGTACCTATGCATTTATCCAAAAAATAGCACAGTTAATGCAATTTATTGGTTTGTAGGTACCCTTTGCCATTAATTTATTTGAGTGGTGTGAATACATACTGAAAAAAATCCTATGTATGAAAAACAAGGTTTATTTGACAGATTTTTTGGTTTTGAGGTGTACAATTTCAACATTCCATTTTTCTTTGTCTTTCATGCATCCTTCAATCTCTTGTTTATCTTTTATCGTATGACCGTTGGTTTCAAAGAAACATATGAGAGATACGTTCTCTTCTCACACATGTCGGCGTGTCTTAAGAGAAAGGATTATATGTACTGAGTGTTCACCGGTAGATAATATGAACTCCCACATTTTGTAAGTCTAATATTTTTTTATTTCATTTATCTCAAAAAGTAGACATCCATGATCACATACCAAGATATATACCCACCCGACTCCAGTGAGTAGGAAGAAGTTAGAAGGAACTTCTTGCGAATTAGGATCCGGTGGAACAAAACAGTGATTGATGTTGTGAGAATACCATATCACAAAACAACGCTATTTTGACTTTTGAAAAAAATCTATGCCCAGATCTTTTTCACATTTCAAGTGTGGCTGGGTCATTATTATGGTACCAACCACACCACCCTATCACTGTAGAGGATATACGCTTCTTTTTATGCCCATATTTAAGGTTTCTTAATTCTTTTTTTTAAGTGTAAATTGCTGAGTCCTTTGTCTGAAGTATTAAAGATCCATCTATACTTGGCTGTTTTCCCACTTCTTCATTCTTGTAACTGTCCTTTTCATTAAAGTCGAAACTGATGATGAGTAAATGCAATTTTCATCGAGTTTATGGAAATATCCTTAAAGATATGGATCATACTGGTGATAGTTCAATTCCTCTATGTATGTGTCATCTTTTTTAAAAGGCAACAATTTTGTGTTGCATATGTTAGTGTTTTAGATTTGCTTGCTATATGATTGCTTGGATGAGTCATGTAATTGTTTGTGGTCTCCTAGTTATGTTTTGCTTGCTTGAATGAGTCCTATAATTATGTGGTGCAGATGGGTTAATATTCATTTTTTATTGGTTAACATCGTGTGTTTTCTTTCTTCGAGCATATGTTGTGTGGGTCGTTTCTTCGATAGTGGTGGAGGCTTCTTTAATTCTTTGTTCCACGTCATCGGCTTTATTTATTTGGAATCTAGTATAGACCTTTGACTCTTTCCTTTTTTTAGAATTATGGGCATGAATGAAGGCTCAAAAGTGTTGTTGATGTGTCATCTGCAGTCAATGTTAGTATGAAAGTGTTCTTGGTGCTTCTTATGGTTCTAGAATAAATGGGACATTAATTAGAAGCATGTACTTGTAAAGTATGATCATTTATTTATTTCACATAAGGAGTTTGTTGTTTGCATTCTATTGAGGTTCATACATGTTGCCATTCTCTAATAATATACCAGCTTTTTGGTTAATTTGCTTTAGTGACTGGCCTTGTTTTCAACATCAGGATGCTAGAATGATTGGAATGCGGAAATCACATTACTTGATACCATTTTTTCTGCTCAAGTTTATATGGGTACAACTCTTGCTTGTTGGTTAATGAAACTTATTATGGTGATTATAATATCGTTAACACTAATGTTGTGCCCTGTTTGGATGTTGGTGGATTAATGCAGACTGCATGAGTTCTCCCAATTATTTTCATTTTGGTTCTATAATTGAGGTTTAATTCCTAAGAAACTTATTTAAAGGATCGGACAATCTTTGTATAGCCGGCTGGGCTTTTATTAAGGTCGACTTTAAGGTTGTCAAGCTAAGTAATTTCTCTTTTTGGTACTGGTAATTTGATTTCCTTGAATATGTATTGTATTATTGTAAAATGTTGTTTATCTTATCATTTGGTGAGTGGTTTGTTGTTTCATGTGAATTGAAATTGAATTGTAGCTACTACATGTTCACAGGCTACTGTTCCTCTGAGCCGCTTGCGGGAGAGAAAAGGATTCTTTGAAATTGTCCACAATGATGTCGACGTGCCGGACATGGATGGATCTTGAAATTCTTGGGTTTGAGATGAACCTTCTAGTTATAAGTATTGTTTTCTGGGCTAGCAAGTTTATTATTGACATGATATATAACTAATGCTCATCTTTAATCCATTTTCTGTAGTGATGTTGGGAGATTACCGAACCATCAATGTCATGATGGGAATTAGACATGGGGCTTGTGATTACCTTGTTAAGCCGATACGCACCGAAGAGTTGTGAAATATCTTGCAACATGATATAAGGAAAAACTGTCATGTTAGCAAAGGGCATGAAGATAATTTGGTATATGATGATCAGTGGAAATGTGCAAATAATGATCAAGAGGTTGCTTCTTTGGTTATTGAGAGGAGTGCAGATGCAGTAGCAATAATCCATAAATGACGATCCTCGTAAGTGCGAACTACGCTTGTAATTTTATTGTCTTTGGTGTAGTACTGATTTTTGAGTAGTCCTGTGCATTTTTTTTTGTTGTGTTGCGTTATGTCGATTTGCGTTCTATTTTTTTTCCCATCAGGCGTTGATATTTATGTAAATGATCAGCTTTAATGATTTTGAATGGCTATTCTTAATTTATGTTAATGGTCGTGTATTGGTATTTGATTTGATTTCGTATTTGTACAATTAATCCCTAAAGAAATGCCTGGTAATTTAGTGAGGGGTTCAGGATTACTTTTGATTGGTAATTTTCATTATAAAAAGCGTATAATAAGGGTGAAATGACTATATAATGAGTGGATTGATATTATTAAATTAAGATTTAATGATGGGAAAGTGATCTTATAATGAGGGGATATGTCGTCATTAAGTCGTGATTTAGCGAGTGGAAAATGACCTTATAATAAGAGTATATGTTGTCATTAAATCATGATTTAATGAGAGGAAAATGGCCATTAAAGTACCATGCTCCCTGAAATCAAATTAATGCATTTTAGGTACCCAACTTTGCTTAGGTCCATGACTGACAGTAGTGAGTACAATTCTTGGACCATAACCACATGGTCTCCTTTGGAATGAGTTGCACTACTTTTCTTATATGTAAGCCAAATATTCATAAAATCCGTCATTAGTCTGCAATTTGCTCATTTATGATTTCTGGTCTTTTGGTATAAATTGGTTACCACTTTTCTTTTTGTTGTTAAATGTAGTGTAGTAACCAATGCTTTGCTGTTTATTAAAGACAACTTCGTACTAAGGTCTTTCCTGAACTTTACACTGAGCTTTCTGCTATGTTTTAGTATTATGGTTATACTTAGCTGACTTTTCAATAGAAAGAGGAAAATCCGAATCCTCATCAGCAGGGAACAATTTGTCTTTCCTCTTGAGATAGTCATCGATCTCCAGACTGAATATCATTCTTAGATTTCACATGGGTGTATTTGGGATTTTTCTAGCTCTTGGCTGATCTGGGACTGGCCTTCTTTGGTCCTAAAGATATTGCAGCAGATCTATTATCTGTAGTTCTAGGAAGTTCAGCAAATCTAACATTTGATCTAACATGGTTGGTAGGTCCTGCTGAATTTTTGGAATTCTAATTTTGCTTCCTTGAAGCATTCTCAATAGGTCTAGAACTCTCAGCAGCCATCTTGGGTTCTGTTCTTTGCTCAGCTACGAATTTAGGTAAAAGTTTGGTACTAGATTTAGCAGCATTACCCGGTCCAGCTTTAGAAGCTTGCTGAGTATCAAAACCAAGACCCATCCTATCTCCATAGGGATGTCCTGATTTTAATACAGTTAAGGAACTTGAATATGCCATTGATTCAGCTGCTGCTGACATAGTTGTCTTCTGCTGAGTCTTGACAAACCCAACTTCTTTTGCCTTGAGAATGTTTTGTTCAACATTCAATCTTTGGATTTCTGATATGAATGAATCTCTTTCAGCTTTCACAACCTTATATCATGACTGTATTTATTTCATTTGTTTCATAAAGGCATCTAGAGTTCCTTCCATATGAGAATTTTTGGGATTTAAACCAGTAGTTGATGAACAAGTACAATGTGGTGAGGTATACTTAGAATCAGATTGAAATACCTTTGTGGCATCCTCCATGTGTGTCATAAGTGCTGTGTCATTTAATTCATTTGTAGATAATGTCTTTCCAGTTTCAGCTTCATCATCCGATTCATCACCAGCTATCATTGCCTTTATGGTAGGAATTCTTTCCTGAGATCTCTTATTCAACAAATGTAGACAGTCAGCATTGAAGTGTCCAGGTTTTTGCAATTGAAGCACATATACTCATGTTCTCTTTTTGGTACTTTTTTTTTCTGGGACTTTCTTGAAATATTTCTTGGTGTATGATTGACCAACTTTCATCGTTCTGATCCTTTTCATTATCAAGTCCATTTACTTCTCCATTTCATGTAATTCAGCAGTTCGATGGCTTGAGGATTCTTCTACTGGTACAGGAACAAGTGCTGAGGTTTTTGAAGCCTCTTTTGCAGCACTTTCTGCAAGATCTTCACTAAACTCATAACTTTAAGTCTGAGAAAAGTTTGAAGGTGTCTTCATTTTTCAGATCTCTTGATTCCTACATGGCAGTTACATTCACCTTCCAACTTTAAGGTAGTTCCATCAGAACTTTGAAATTGATCTCTTTCATTCTGTAGACAATATTTAGTAGTTTTAGCTCAACTAGGATGGCATTGAATCTTCATTCCAATTGTTCAATTGTCTCACCACATCTCATCTTGAACTCTTGGAATTTTTTCTTTTCTACTGTGACCTTGTTTTCCTTATTAGAGTCTCATCCTTCACATATCAGTTTTAATTTATCCCAAATTTCCTTGGCAATTGTGCAATCTTTAACTTTCAATTACATATTGTTGTCAAAAGTCTTGTAGACAACATCTATTGCTTTGTTGTTTGGATTGGCTCGATTTTTTCTTTAGTGATCCACTGATCTATTGGGTTGTGGTTCCTGACCTTCAATAGTCTGCATGTGTGTGATCTGAAGTGGTCTGTCAATCAAAACGTCCATCATCTCGCCATGAGTTGCTGCTAGATATGCCTGTAAATGTCTTTTATACTCATCAAATATGTCTATAGTGCACATCAACAATCTGTTTACATACTAATTAAAGCCTATGATGAAATACTTAGAAAAGTTTTCAAGACTTTTAGCAAGAACAACAAGAGAGAATCTCTTTAGAACAAAACTATGTTAAAGAACACTGCTCTCATACCAATTGTTCACCCCTTGGAAAGGCTTTGGACAAGTTTAGAGGGTGGTGAATAAACTTGTCACTTAAAACGTTTTACGAAGTTAAGATAACTCGGTGAGATTTGGTCTGTGACTATTTTTACAATCGATTTAAATGTAGCGGGTTAATTAGTAAGCCTTTTTGAGTTCTTGTTGTTCCGTTGAAAGTATGATGTGCTAAGTTTGGTGAACTCAACTGAGTGCTTGGTGTGATTCAATCAGTTTTTGAAAATGTCATCTTGATGCTTGAAATACTGTACCGTAAATATAAATTTCATTAAAGTACATTGCGTAAAGTAAATGCAATAAGTAAAAACACAATTTTTATAGTGGTTCCCGGTGGTGTAATCATGCCAATCCACTCATCTCCTGTGACGTTGGCGGTAAAATTCCACTAGTTCTCTTTGAGGTATGGTTACAAAAAGTCTTAGTATGATTGTCCTTCACTAATCCTGATGTGATCCGTCCCGAGGACTTGGGCCTACCATAATGCAAATATGAAGACCTTTATTGGTGTTATTGGGCCTGAATAACTAGTTACTTGAGTTCTTTGATTTTATTTTATAATGTTTTTACTAGTCTATTTAATAAAGGTCTTTTGGGCCTAGTTTGTAGTAAGGCCCCATGAAAAAAATGTCTTTTATATGTTAGTATATCAGAGTTAAGTCTTTATTTTTAAGAAATAAACGCCATTTGAGCTTATTGGAGTCAAGTTAGGCCGAATAGAAAGTATTGTGGCGAATTTTACTTGTCAATTTGTCCCACATTGCTTAGGATAATTATACTCTTTTATTTTGTAGCCTATATAAGGCATTCTACTTGTAATTTTAAAAACAACACAGATTATTATTGAGATTTAGTAAAACTTTTCTTAAGCCGAGTCGATTTAAACAAATAACTTGCAGTGAGTGAGTGGCTTAGCTTTGTCGTAGAAGACACACCCGTTTCAAGAATGAATCGTCGCGGCGAGACTTTGTGTATTCTTGGCCTCGAGTCCCAGTCGGAGATGCTAGGTCTAGGTTTTCCCATAGCTCATCATTGATCCCTTAGCCATTTCGGGGCACGTATCACGTCAAATCCCTAGCTTCACAATCTATGTTTTTGGATAACAGGTAGAATTGCTGCTTCTCCAATTGCTCCACTAGTCTTTGAAGGTTTGAATTGCCTCTTAGCTCCACCACACACAGTCTCCCTGACTGCAAACAACTGTCCTTAACAACCTAGACCGGATGCTTCATATTCTTGACACTTTAATAGAATCAAAGTTTGGTTGAATCAAGAAAGTGATTCGGCTTTGAAGTCTTGAAGTGTTTGATTGTGATATGTCTTGAATTTCTTAGGCACTTGAAGATTTTCTTGATTATAGCAATAAAGCTCGAATGAATATGGAAACCACTTAGCAGACACTTTGAAAAATACTTGTAAACTTCATGTTCAAAGGTTATGCTTGGGTGCTTGATCCTTGTATCTAAGTCCTCTACAATTATAGTGTGAAATAAAAGATTCGAATTTTACAATTTCTAATGGTCCTCTTGATTCTATGGAATATGCCATCATTTATGTAAGACTTGTCGAGTGTCCTTTCGACATGTTAGACCATCATCCAATCAGATTTCTTTAATTTCAACATTTGAATTTCCTTCTATGGAACTGATTAGCTGACTTACACTCGGTTGTGCTATAATTGTGTTTTCAGCAAAAAGCCGGTTTTAGCAAACTCTCTGAATTCATTCATTTCTCAGCTGTTACGGTTTTCTTCATCTGATCATGATATTGTGAGATCGTAGTACACCATATTTAATCAAACTTATAACTAGGATCCTTTCTCATCACAACGTATTTATGATTAAACTCAGAATTCATGGTTTAATCAGACATCAACGCCTTGAATCATAGGATGGTTATGACAACGTCATAATGGAACCCTACCACCTGGCAAGAGTAAGTCTTAAAAATCTACAAGTCTAAATGACCGAGCCGAGCTACATCATTGACAGATCTGAAACGACCTCAAGAGCTCATGTAGATCTGGGGGCTTATGATGAAGGTCGGACTGCATCTTGCCACGTGTCACCCTCACATTGATCAAGCATTAAATGAAACTATAACACTGGCGGCCAAGAGCCCCACTCTAAGCTTAAGGGCGGATCTAAACCGTAGGTGGGAGATCGATTTGGCTCGTTCTCATTCCGTTGCTGCAGGTTGGTCGCAGGCGGAGCTAAGTTAGCGCAGTTCGGGCCATAACGTCCTTGGGGGCTCAACGCAGGTCAGCCAGAGCTATCCCTGTTATATACACGTGCACATATATTTTAAAGATGAATGTGGAAAGAATCTTTAGTCATTAAGACTCTAATCCTATAGTTAAATCACCGTGACTATCTCCTAAAATCAAGGGGATTAAAACGTACAAATTAATCCTTGAGGGATACAAAATAAGAGTCCACTATGGGCACGACACATGCATGCCTAGAGAAAAGGCCCCTCTATATGAACAATCCCAAGAACTATGAAAAGATTTGATTCCTGTACAATTACGGGGTACGTAGGCTACTTGGGTTCCATAATCTCATGACAAGTATAAAACATCTAAACACCACCTCTTGTTATATTATTCTCAATAGTTTTTGGTCTTGAGCAGATTGTCACTATGTTATTACAGCCCGGATTTATTTACCGATGAAATCCAGCATATTCAATTTTTTTCTTATGTTGTGGCAGTATGGGAAGCTTACCATCTGATCAAATACAGAACTAACAAATGGTCTAGAACGAAGCGGCCATCGTTTCCTATGGTTATTACAGCAGACTCCAATTTCCAAAGAAGGATTTCCACGTGAGTATGATAATCAAGAAGAAATTCTTCCAAAAGGGTTCTTGATTTCAATTGACGGAAATGAGAAGTGGTTGGGTGGGGAGCGACCGGGTGGTGAAGTAGCGGTTGGGTGGTGAAGGAAGCTATCGGTTGTTCATGTGATATGAAGATGAGGTAGTAGGGGAGAGGGCGTAAGGGAACACATTTTCATCGAAGACGACGTGGCGAGAAATAAAGATACGACCCGAGGTGATATCTAGACATTTATAACCTCCATGGACATCATTATAACCAAGAAAGAGGCACGAATTGGACCAAAAAGTTGTTTTAGTGGTATTATAAGGACGCAAATACGGCCAACGTGTACAACCAAAAACTTTAAGAAAACCGTAGTCTGGACGACGTTGATAAACAAGTTCATACGGACATTTATATTGTAGTACCTACGTGGGCATTCGATTTATGGGATAAAATTCCATAGTAAATGCATCCTCCCAATATTTATGAGGTAAATTAGCATGAGCAAGAAGTGATAATCCAGTTTAAACAATGAGCTGATGGCGACACTCAACAGCAGCCATTTGTTCATGAGTATGAGCACATGGAACCTGATGAGAAATTCCAATACGAGAAAAATAATCACGCAAGCGCATAAATTCCATGACCCGATCTGTTTGTATGGCTTTAATTATAGTAGAAAATAGACGTTCCATGAGAGCTTGGAATTTGTAAGAAGTATGTTCAACATCAGATTTCAACACAAGAGGATAAATCCAAATAAATTTCGTGCAATCATCAACAAAGGAAATATAGTTTCGTGAGCCATAAATTGAAACCTCGGCACAAGGCCCCCAAACATCTGAATAAATTAAATGTAAAGGTTTCGAGGAAGTAAAGGGAGTAGTGGATAGGGGAAGACGATGACTCTTAGCTAACTGACACGCACAACAGACAGAGGGTGGGGGGGAGTACGGGGAGGAGAAATATTCAACTGACGTAAAATAATATTTATTATTCTGGAAGAGTAGTGACCATGTCGATGGTGCCAAGGACAGGAGGAAGCATGAGTAGCAGAGCAGGAGCGACCGGACGGACGATCAAGGTGACTAGTGAAGCGGTAAAGGCCATCCTTGACATATCCTCTAAGACAGACCAGGCCCGAGTAGTCCTTCACAAGAAAATAAGAGGAGTGAAATTCAAAATATACATTATTATCGTGCGCAAAATGTTGAACGGAAAGAAAATTTTGTTTTAAGGTGGGTCCAAGAAGAACTTCCTTAAGAACATGGGAGGTGGAGGGAGTATTAAAATTAATATGACCAAAATAGGATATTGACATACCAGAACCGTTGCTAGCTCACCATTATACGGCACAAGAGGGTTGATGAATTATTGTGGGTAAGGGGTCAGGTGATGGGAAGCAACGGTGTCGGGAAGCCATGAGGAAGGATCAAAAGATGTACCTGCATAATTAGAGGAGGGAGGACCAGAGAAATTGGACGCAGGGGGACGAGGTGGGGAGGGAACAAAGTTTTTGTCGAACCTGTGCCAACACGCAAGAATGGTGTGACACATTTTTCCACATAATTGACATTGTTGTGAGGGAGAGTGCTACTGATCGAAAGGTGGGTGAGGATTGGAAGACCTACCGCGGCCTCGACCTCTATTATTGGAGCCGCGGCCACGGTTTGATGACGGACGAGAGTTGTAGTTGGTGGAAGACTGCGGGGAAGGCGGTGGAGGTAGAGTGGGCCGTACTGATTCAGATGTTTCAGCATTGTGATTGAACCGAGCCTCCATAGTGAGTAGCATTGAAAATAATTCCTCAACAGTAAGATCAATCCGGTTAGAGGTCATAGCAAGTAGCGCATCGTAGTTGGAACCCAAGCCGGCAAGGAAATAATTAATGACATCATCCGGTTGAAGGGGCTACCCAGCAAGCGCAAGTTCATCAGCCACACATTTGATTGTCATGAAGTATTCGGTTGCGGTGGAGCCGGCTTTGCGTGTGGTTTCCAATTGAGATCGAAGATGAACGATTTTAGCGCGAGATTAGGAAGCAAAGCACTGTTTGATTGCCTTCCAGATTGCTGCAGAGGTGCGGGCATGATAAACATGAACGAGAACATCTTTGGTGAGAGATGCGGTAATGGCACTAAGTATCAGATTATCCTGTTTAACCCAATGTGCGTACTAAGGATTGGGTTTTCCATCAACCATGGTAGGAGGAGCTGCTATACTACCGTTGACAAAACCATAGACTTCTTGTCCTTTGAGATAGGGTTCCATTTGCGTGAGCCAGATGAGGTAGTTGGTACGTGTCAGTTTGATGATGTTGATGGCATGAGAGGAGTTGAAGGAGGGATAGGAAGAAGGAGAGGAGGTCGGATTTGAGGTGGCTGTGGTTGTAGAATCCTCCATGGATGGAAAGCTGTTGGAATAGAAGGGTTGGGCGTTTTTTTTGTTTGTTAACAGAGAATCTACGGCTTGGAGAAAGAGAAGAGAGAGGGAAGGGGCTGGGAATAGGAAAATTAGCCTAGATTAAGGAGAGAAAAGGGGGAGAGGATCGGTGATTGGGTGGTTTTAACCTATAGCACCGATACCATATCAAGATCTAATTGGTAGAATATTTTCATTGATTGTTTATGTTGATTTTACAATGAGAGGAGAGTCTAATATATAGTAGTACAAGACTTAACGAATAAGAAAACTAAAACGAGTCGAGTAGGGCTCGATACGACAACTAATTATAATAACTATTTATTTGTGCTAACACTTTTCTTCACAGACCCTCTCAATCTTTTCAGGATCGCCTCTGTTTTTTTATAAATGTTTTTCAAATCTAAGACCTGCTGCCGCATATAATCCTTGGAAAGTAAGTCGTCGGAGCTGAATTTATCTACGAACAAAGCGGAGATTTGGCCAAGTAAATCTGGAGTCAGATGATTGCTTCCCTGATTCGGCTTTCGGGAGAATTTGTGAGTACGCTGCTCCTCGGGCTCTCAAAATGATGGTTATGTGGGCATGGTGTTGTTAGATATGGTTATTTTAATAATGTTGAATTGGTCTCTTGGTTTGTTGATATAAGACCTATTCCTTAGGGATAGAATTTAATTGTTTTCCCAGTATTAGTCATGTTCCACATTTATACGCTGTGTGAATGTGGTTCTGTTATATCCCTTCTTTCATTGGCTTTGTATGCTTACTTAAAGCTCCTATTGTGATTGAATAAAACTCATTCCTTTCCAAAAATATTATTTCCTCTGATAGTTAACAGGTGTTCTTGCTGCATATATACTTTGAAGGTTATTGCTGCTGGGAGTGGATCACATGAATGCCATACTTTTTAGCAGTTGTTTTTGTTGAATGATGTTGTTATGTTATTGATCCTGTGATATTTTATTGCTGGGCATGTTGCCATGGAAAGTTAATACACTTAGCTTATATTGATATGTTATTATTGTCAGGATGCTCATGTTGAACTTTGTTGTTTTTTTGCTAGCTATGAATTCATTGTAAGTTTATTAGAGAACAAAGGAAGTGACACCAAATATACAATTAGATAATTGATCCGAGCATTGATGTAGTGACAATGATACCCAAATTTGGTAACTTTGTAAAATAAATGTATTATCATTCACATTCGGGGTGTAATTGACCCGAGTCGAGTCGATATTCCCTAGGGCTCGGCTCAACAAAAAAGTTTGGGCTCGATCGAGCCATAAAAAGGCAAGATCGAACTCGGCTCGCTAAGTACTCGATATAGCTTGACTCGGCTCATAAGCTTGATTATTTTCTTAGAATTCATTTAATTTTTAATAAAATATAACACGATCAAGCTCGACTCGTCTAATGGTGGTCAATGCATCGCGCTGTCAATGCATCGGTGTCACTGCATCACGGTTGTTAATGCATCACAGTGTCACTTCATCGCGTGTCTCTACATCGGGGTGGTCACCGCCGTGGTGTACATGTATCGGGGAGGTGGCACTATATATTGGTGTGGCTACTACATCGTGGTGGTCAATGGATGCGGGGCGGTCAATGCATCACGGTGGCCATTGCGATCGGGATAGTCACGACATCATTGTGGTGAATGCATCACGATGGTTAATGCATTGGGGTGGCCACTGCGTCGCGGTGGTGAATGCATCGCAGTGTCTCTGCATCACGGCATCTATGTATCGGGGGTGGCCAGTGAATCGCAGTGGTCAATGGATCAGGGGTGGTCAATGCATCACGGTGGTCATGAATCATGGTGGTGAATGCATTGGAATGGTGGCATAAACCGTGAAAGGTTATCACGACTTTAATTAATTGAATCATTGATTGAAGGTAAAACAGAAGAATAAAAGGATAGAAAAACGAGCCCCTTGACCTCTAAGTTAATTTATACTTAGCAATATCGGTATGACCTTTACCCTTTGATAACATGTATCTAAGAACTCCGGTATAGAACACTCAAGACCTACTCGGGATCTTGATAAGTTAGAGGATCGAATTCTCTACTCAAGAACTCTCAACACACTTTACAAGTGATAAATATAATTTCTTATAATTTCCAATCTCCATTTCAATTACAATAGATGGCCCTATTTATAGGATAAAATGAGGATTCTAGGATACATTGATAAGATAAAAAGTCTTTCTAAAAGTAATTAAAAATGAAGTGTTCCAATGAGCCTTTTATATCTTCAATGCATCTTCAAAACCAATGAGACTTTCGAGGTTCAATGTATTTAGTTTTTCTAAGCCTTGAAATCTCCAAGAAGGGGTGCTTTTATTCCCTTTTATTTTGCAGCCAATAATTTATAATTTAATAACTGCAATAAGATATAATATATATATATATATATATATATATATATATATATATATATATATATATATATATATATATATATATATAAATTATTAGAAAATATTATCCAAAAGCGACTCTTCATTGGGTTGGTTTGGGCTGAATGGAATCACATCATTCCCTCCCGGTTGGAAAGGTTTCATCCTCGAATCAATAGGACGTCATAAAAACGAGCTTCGGCACCAATAAAACTTGCACAAAGCCAAAAGATCATTAAACGAACACCGAGATCAAATATGTGTTGAAGAAATTATTCTTGGCAACGGCATGCTTTGTTGAGGAGTCAAGCATCAAAATTGTATCAGCAACATAGTGGGACTTGGAGTTGAGAAACTTGTGGATAATTGCCCGTGAAGGAACAAGATAAGAATGATAGCAAATGGTAGTCGAATGGGCATCAAGAATCTCGTAAAACGGATCATGATAGTATGCTCGGTTTGCCCTTAATGATGTGGTCATGATCAAGAACCATTTAGGAAACGAGCTTTCCTCGTTAGATAATGTCCATGTACTGCATAGAAGACTCAACAAGGTTGGAACAAGAAGTTAATAACATAGAATCCTTATTTTTCTTCCCGATGAGACGCTTTGTAGATAATTCCACTTGTGATCAACAACTTGAGGCCCAATTGCCTCGTTTTCCTACACATCACAAGAACCATCCAACTCTTCCCGCTCAATTTGACCCTCAACATATCCATCCATGACTATTGTATACTTGTGCACCACCTCGTTCACAACTAATACCTCATCACTCGCAACTTCTTCTTCCACATGCGCACCGTCCTCATTTTGCAACTCCTCCTCACTAGTACTTATGATGTCTTTGTCTTTTTCTGCGTCCAATTCTTTTTCCTCTTTAACTGCAACCACCCATGTGGCCTCATCATACTTGGCCCATAATAGGTAAACTTCCCGCCACTTTTGCTTCATAACGTCCTTGTCTTCGTTACATTTTTGGATCAACTTATCAATGTTCCTACGCACCCTTGCATTTCGACCAACTAACTCATTTTGACGCCATCGTTCCTCCCTCCGTTGTTCCTCCCTACGAATGCATCTCGTGTAATAATCAAAAGAAGGCATATTTCTCATGATTCACTCGTGTTTCACTCACTCATATATAGATATCAACCAAAGAACGAATCACAACAATGAGCAACTCGAAATATGATGCTGTCAGGATTCACAGAATTTAAGCAGTGAACTTTCGTGCTGATTGTGAACAAATTATTACAAATATGGGGAAAGCTCAAAAGGTGAAAGATTCAGAGCAGATAGTTTTATAAAGGATGTCAAAATTTTAGATTTTTTGGAGGTCTAGAAGTCGATCAAACAATCATTTTTTGAAATCGGTGCAATCTGTAAAAATTTCCGATTGATAGCAGTGACTTAAAGCGGCAATTGTGACCAATCTAGAACGAATTTGAAAAAACTCAAAAGATAAAAGTTGTAGATCTGTGAATTTCCTATAAGGTCACCCATTTTGAGGAAATATGGAATTTCGAAGATCCTTAAAAAAAATCAAAACACGGACTGTCCAAATTATTAAATTTTTTTTTATACTTGGCCGAATGTTTTTTTTTTTCTTACTATGTAAAAACGAAAATGATACTAGAAATACCAACTATCCATAGGCTCTGATACCAACTGGCGTGAACCGGGAAAGGTTAACACGACTTTAATTAATTGGATCGTTGATTGAAGGTAAAACAGAAGAATGAAAGGATTTATAAACGAGCACCTTGACCTCTAAGTAATTCATACTTAGCAATCTCGGTATGACATTTCCCCTTAGATAACATGTATCTAAGAACTCCGGTATAGAACGCTCAAGACCTGCTCAGGATCTTGATAAGTTCGGGGATCGAATTCACCACTCAAGAACTCTCAACACACTTTACAAGTGATAAATATAATTTCTTATAATTTCCAATCTCCATTTCAATTACAATAGATGACCCTATTTATAGGATAAAATGAGGATTCTAGGATACATTGATAAGATAAAAGTTTTTCTAAAAGTAATTAAAATGACTTGTTCCAAGGAGCCTTTTATATCTTCAATGCATCTTCAAAACCAAGAAGACTTTCGAGGTTGAATGTATTTAGTTTTTCCAAGCCTTGAAATCTGGGCGCACTTATTTCCTTTTATTTTGCAGCCAATAATTTATAATTTAATAACTTAAATAAGATATAAATATAAATAAATAAATAATATATATATATATATATATATATATATATATATATATATATATATATAAATTAATAGAAAATATTATCCAAAAGCGACTCTTCATTGGGTTGGTTTTAAATGAATGGAATCACATCAAATGGCCAATGCATTGCGGTGGTGAATGCATTGCGGTGTCTCTGCATCGGAGGTGGTCACTGCATCACGGTGTCTCTACATCGACGTTGGCCACTGCGATCGCTGTGGTCAATGCATCGTGGTGTAACTTCATCGAGGTGTCTCTACATCGCGTCGTCTCTGCATCTCTGCATGGGGTGTCACTGCATCGCGTTGTCTCTGCATCGCGGTGTCTCTGCATCAGAGGTGTCATTTCATCGTGGTGTCTCTGCATCGGGGGTGGTCACTGCATCACGGTGTCTTTATATCGGGATGACCACTGCATCGCGGTGGTCAATAGATCGGTGGTGGTAAATGCATCGCGATGGTCACCGTGATCGCGGCATCTCGCCTTTGCGCGCGTCTCAGATCGGGGTGTTTATCGCGATCGTGGTGTCTTTACATCGAGGGTGGTCACTGCATTGCGGTGTCTCTGCATCGGGGTGGTCATTGCATCGTGGTGTCTCTGCATCGCGGTGGTCAATGGATCTGGGGTGGTCAATAAGCAT